>CM042541.1:20667500-20917500 GCA_023630585.1 Cranoglanis bouderius
GGCGGGGCTTACCAGCGCTTTACTCTCATTGGCTAGTGAGATTTGGATCGACAGCTCGAGTGTCCAGCTGAGGAGGAGGAGGATCTGGAAAAAAAAAAAAAACTAGTCGTATGAACCTACCCAAACCTCAAATATTAATTGCAATCTAATATACTGACTAAGTAAGTAATTTCTACTAAAAAGTACAGACACTATAACTAGTGGTTAAGACATTGGACTTCTGACTAGAAGGTCATTAGTTCAAATCTCAGCACCACCAAGCTGGTGCTGCTGGGCCCTTGAGCAAGGTCCTTAATCCTCAACTGCTCGAATGTATAAATGTAAGCTCTACATTTATGTAAGTAATTTGAGAATACAATACATTAATTCAAATAATCAATGTATCTATGTAAGATATTGGACTTTCGCTCACTCCAGAAAAAAAAAAAAAAACTATTGAAAGCGATTTGCGGAAGAACATCTCGTAATGTGGATTGTGCTGCGCTCTTCTACGCTGCGCGGATTAATCTCACCTGCTGCGTGTGCTCACATTCAGCGACTGTAGAATTCAAGGCTGTGTTCCAAACCACATAAGTAGCAGCCTACGCCTTATAATGATATCAATGGTGTAGAGACATAGTGCAGTATTTAGTAGGGTAGTATGCAGTTTGGGACGGAGCCCAGGTATTCACGACTCGCGATTGCTCAGTAGTATAAGTGTTATGAGAATAAAAATAACTTTAATGTGACAGTGAAAGAGAAAATAATGTCAACAAGGGCTTGTCTAGCTATCATTAGCCGATTAGGTCTTTTACTGTGACAAGTTTCAGAACATAAGGCTTAATGCATGCGGTCCAGAGATTAAAATATCATGCAAAAATGTTCCAACGGTCGTTTGCATAAAACAGCTGATAAAAGAAACAACACAGAAAGTCGCTGATCAGGTGCGATGAGTTGCACGTGATTACACACGTGACACGGAAATCGGATTTCAGCCTGACGCATGCATTTGTCATTCTTTAATACTGTAAACAAAAAAAACAAACAAAAAAAAAAAGTCGGACATCCCACACTATCAATCTTTTTAAGGTAAAACTCCCTGTATATTCACTATTCACTCATCAACCCTCGTTATAAACAGAGAGTAGTTTCTGGTATTGCCTACGGAGCTCAGGCTCTTTGGAGTCGGTTCCTAATGTTCAAATGCTCATCTAGAATTGAAGACTCGAAGAGTCACTATAAAGTGAGTCGTTTGCAAGTGATACATCGCTGCACCTAAGGGTAATTTGTTGTCACAGCCTTTCAGTTCAAAGCATCTGAGGCATGCGCGACATTTCGGATGCTATCATCATCAGTCATTTTTTCATTGCACCATATTACATGGTTAGGTGAAAAGAATATTAAACAAGTTAATTAATTTGAAGTTAATACATTTGATTAATTATTAAAGCCAAAATGAAACAAATAAAAGAATAATGGGCACACGCTTTACTTTTTTTCAAGATTTGTTTAAGACTGTAATTTTAGATGCAATAGCTTTTTATTTTATGTTGACATTTTCTTGTATGTTCAACCCGAAGAACAAAGGAATCCTTGCAATGATTGGTCGTTATACAGCCGTGATCCGTGATAGGGCTGTTTGGAAATGCTGATCATTGATTGGCTGTTTCATAAAACTCGCGACATACGTATAATGTCCGTTGAAATCGCTCGCGGCTGTAGTGCGCACGTGCTGCTTGTCGCTACCTGATCCGCTTGCCCGATTTGTACCGCGCATGCGCATGTGTTGTGCACATTTTACGACGTTATCCCATTAGTACCGTGCATTTAATGATTCAAGGAATGCTAATGAGAAGCCATTTGCAATCTCTCAATGTTTGCAGAACTTGTCTAATAAACTTATTAGACAACATTTATCCTTTATACTGTAGGAATAGATCTATTGAACCTCAAGGAAAATTCTTTTGGAATATTTGTTTCCCAGAGAACCATCCCAATTTATGGTTGATTTTTTTTTTTTTAATCTTTATTGACTATAACAAAAAAAACAAACAAAAAAAAACTGTTATTCAATTTTAGTTGCGTTAAAAAATAGTTAAAATGATGGAAAAGTACAAATTTGATTGCTTTTTTTAACCCCTTTTATATTTAATCTGCTATTTCTTATCTGGATGTCTTATGTATATATAATGTTTGTTTTTTTTACATGTAGCATTTTATTAAAAACAGATTCAATATAACTAATATAAACATGCAAAGATTATGTTTTAAGTTTTGTCATGCCTTAAAACTAATTTGAACAGAAATGTTGAACTGATTTATAAGCACTCAAATAAATTTTTACTTTAAATTGAAAAAGGCTTAGTCTTTTGGTGTTAAATTCATTTAAGGCTAGTGTACATTAGTGGGTTTAATCGCTACTCAAACTATAAAAATGGTGAAACATTAAAATGATAAATTTACATATGATGTTTAATGCTGTTTTGTCTGTAATTGATAGTGAGAGAGCACATCACTTTGCTCAGCTTTGTTATGTGAATTAAGAACTTTAACGGGTGAAAGCATTGCCAGTGTCATTCCCAAAACAAACACAGATGTTTTAATCAAACCTCATAAAGCTATGTAGTATCACAGACACCATATTTTTAAAGCAAAAAGCATAAAATTAAAAAAAAAAAAAAAAAAATCCAGCATAAGACTTTATGGACATTGAGTAACTGTAAAACAGTGGTTGCAGTGGTTTTATGACATTTTCAAAGAGTGCAGTATTTCCTCAGTACCAGAAAACAGGAATATTGTAAAAGAACAAGAATAACAGAACAAGATATTGTAAAACTGCACGCTGATTACAATATAATAGCAATAGTTTTTTTTTTTCTTACTAGGACAAATAATCTGGAAAATACATGATTAAAAGCATGATAAAAAATAACTGTGGTTGAGAAAACCTGTTTGGAAAGCTTGTCTGTGTTTACAGTCTTTTTACAGACACTCCCCAATAACATTTCTCTCCACCCCCATCTCACTCTGTTCATAAAAACAGAAAACTGACTGGCCACCTTTACACAATGAATCAAGTCGATATATTTTTATCATTGGTAATGCTTTGGACGAACTGCCTTCATAGAAATGTGTGTAGTGCTAGATAACTGCATCAAACTCTTGTGCAGCAGAAAGTGCTGTCACAACAGTCTTTGGCAGTGTGATCTCTAATTGAACTCTGCTGGCCACCATAGCGGGGATTTGTGTACATGGGCGGGAATGTGGATTGAGTCCAAGGATTACAAAATTTGTTCCAATATTGTTGTATGTCATCTACTCAACTGCTAGAGTCCTAATCTTGAGTAATTATGACTAATGCAGAGACTGCATGCACATGGTATAATAATAATAATAATAATAATAATAATAATAATAATAATAATAATAATAATAATAATAATTTTAATAACTATATATACATTGTGTATATGTGTATATATACAGTCCCCTCTAAAAGTATTGGAACGGCAAGGCCACTACATTTATTTTTGCTGTAGACTGAAAACAAGTCTGGGATCAAAAAGATGAATATGAGAAGAGAGTTTAGAATTTCAGCTTTTATTTCCTGTTATTTATATGTAGATTTGTTAAACAACATTGAACATAGCACATTTTGTATCAGACTACTCAGTTTTTAGGTGAGCAAAAGCATAGGAACCCTAATCCTAAATCTAAATTATGAATTAAGATAAGAAGTAAATTAAAGCAAATAACATTTAACATTGCTTGCACATCCCTTGATTGCAATAACTGCATCAAGCCTGTGACTCATTGACATCACCAGATTGTTGGTTTCTTCTTTTGTTATAGAAATGGTGAAATGCATGCTCAATTGGGTTAAGATCTGGTGATTGACTTGGCCAGTCTAAAACCTTCCACCTCCCCCCCCCCCCACTTCCTTTGTTGAGTTGGCAGTGTGTTTTGGATCATTACAGCGGGGGAAAAAAGTATTTGATCCCCTGCTGATTTTGTACGTTTGCCCACTGACAAAGAAATTATCAGTCTATAATTTTAATGGTAGGTGTATTTTAACAGTGAGAGACAGAATAACAACAAAAAAAAATCCAGAAAAACGCATTTCAAAAAAGTTATAAATTGATTTGCATTTTAATGATTGAAATAAGAATTTGATCCCCTATCAGTCAGCAAGATTTCTGGCTCCCAGGTGTTTTTTACACAGGTAACGATCTGAGATTAGGAGCACTCTCTTAAAGGGAGTGCTCCTAATCTCAGTTTGTTACCTGTAAAAAGACACCTGTCCACAGAAGCAATCAATCAATCAGATTCCAAACTCTCCACCATGGCCAAGACCAAAGAGCTGTCCAAGGATGTCAGGGACAAGATTGTAGACCTACACAAGGCTGGAATTGGCTACAAGACCATCTCCAAGCAGCTTGGTGAGAAGGTGACAACAGTTGGTGCGATTATTCGCAAATGGAAGAAACTGTCCATCTCCCTCATTCTGGGGCTCCATGCAAGATCTCACCTCGTGGAGTTTCAATGATCATGAGAACGGTGAGGAATCAGCCCAGAACTACACGGGAGGATCTTGTTAATGATCTCAAGGCAACTGGCACCATAGTCACCAAGAAAACAATTGGTAACACACTACGCCTTGAGGGACTGAAATCTTGCAGCGCCTGCAAGGTCCCCCTGCTCAAGAAAGCACATGTACAGGCCCGTCTGAAGTTTGCCTGAATGATTCAGAGGAGAACTGGGTGAAAGTTTTGTGGTCAGGTGTGGTCAGATCTCTTTGGCATCAACTCAACTCTCCATGTTTGGAGGAGGAGGAATGCTGCCTATGACCCCAAGTCATAACACCATCCCCACCATCAAACATGGAGGTGGGAACTTTATGCTTTGGGGGTGTTTTCTGCTAAGGGGACAGGACAACTGCACCGCATCAAAGGGACGATGAACCATCAAATCTTGGGTGAGAACCTCCTTCCCTCAGCCAGGGCATTGAAAATGACCTTAATGACTTGGAGAGGATCTGCAAAGAGGAGTGGGACAAAATCCCTCCTGAGATGTGTGCAAACCTGGTGGCCAACTATAAGAAACGTCTGACCTCTGTGATTGCCAACAAGGGTTTTGCCACCAAGTACTAAGTTGAAGGGGTCAAATACTTATTTCCCTCATTAAAATGCAAATCAATTTATAACTTTTTTGAAATGCATTTTTCTGGATTTTTTTGTTGTTATTCTGTCTCTCACTGTTAAAATACACCTACCATTAAAATCATAGACTGATAATTTCTTTGTCAGTGGGCAAACATACAAAATCAGCAGGGGATCAAATACTTTCCCCCCCCACTGTATCTTGCTGCATGATGAAGTTCTCGAATTTATTTGGATGCATTTCTCTGTGAATTTGCAGCCAAAATGTTCCTGGAAACTTCTAAATTCATTCTGCTGCCACCATCATGAGTTATATCATCAATAAAGATCAGTGAGCCTGTTCCAGAAGCAGCCAAGTCATGGCACTACCTCCACCATGTTTCACAGATGAGCTTATATGTTTTGGATCCTGAGCAGATCCTTTCTTTCTCCACACTTTGGCCTTTCCATCACTTTGGTAGAGGTTAATCTTGGTTCCAGAACTTTTGCCACTCATCTCTGTATTTCTTTGCAAATTCCAATCTGGCTTTCTGATTCTTTCTGCTGATGAGTGGCTTGCATCTTGTGATATGGCCTCTATATTTCTGCTCTCTACATCTTTGAATGGTGGATTATGATCGCTTCACCTCTGCCCTGTGGAGGTTGTTGGTGATGTCACTGACTGTTGTTTTTGGGTTTTTCTTCACAGCTCTCACAATGTTTCTGTCATCAGCTGTTGTTGTTTTCCTTTACTGACCCATTCAGTGTCTATTGTTCAGTACACCAATGGTTTCTTTCTTTTTCAGGACATCTCAAATTGTTGAATTGGCTATGCCCAATGCTTCTGTGCAATGCCTCTGATATGTAAACACTTTTGAAGGACAGAAATATATAACTGTATACACAAATGTATACCAGCATTAATGCATGGGGCAATGTAGCATAGCCAATCACCCTACCGGGAGGTTGGAGACAACCAGAGAACCTGGAGAAATTCCATGCAGACACATGCGGAACATGTGAAAATCTACACAGACGGCAACCTGAGCTCAGGAGCAAATCCTGGAGTTATGAGGCGCCATGATGCAGCACTGCGTGGTACAAATTGGATAACACTGCAATGCTACCTGATCTGTGTCCCCTGTCAGAATTGCACTGCTTCCTTTAGCTGTGCTTACCAGGTTACTCTCTATTCCGAATTTATCCTGACTGTGCCCCTATTCCCTGCTGATACACACATAGTGAGAATGGTGCAAAGTACATAGTCCTTTATTCATGGTCAAATCAGATTGTAAAAAAACAAGTGTATGCAAATTCCAGTAACAATATCTTTATTCGTGTAGTACAATTTTGGTGTATCTGTAAGCTTGTCTGGTCCGGTCAGAGTGCATGTAAATTTGAGTGTACCATGTTAACAAATTAAAATGGCTTGATTAAATAATTAAAAATCAATAGCCTATCATCAATAAGTAAGGCAAAGTAAGTAGAGTTGTGAAGTAACAATAAAAATATCAGATCACAACATGAAATTTGTAACTCAGAATGTACAGAAGTATCTGACCTATTTGAGTTTTAAAATGAATAAAAGCTTAGTTATAAATAGAGTTCACTTATGGTAAGGTTGAAAAAATGCTTTGTACCTTGTAGCTTTTATTAAAACAGAGCACAATTCCAGCATAGCACATAGGGCTAAACTTTTTTATTTAATTTAAGCCCTCTTAATTTTAATAGTTAGCTTACAGCTTGCAGGTTCTCGGTTTATTTTTAACAATCTTGTCAATTATAAACACGTTGTAGGAAAATGGAGCTACTGCGATCCACTACAGAGTTTCTTTTCACCACCAGGGACCTTATTAACTGCAAAAATAAATAAATAAATAGATAAATAAATAAATAAAAATACATGGATCTCCCCAGTACAAAGTTATTTTATGGACATAATCAAAAGGCATATTGTTTAAATGTGTACAAAAAGTATTCTGGCTATTTTTGGTGCCATATTGGTTTTCATTCCTGAACTTTCTGTGTTTCGTTGTTTTTGAGTTATTGAGGTTTGGGTTAATTCTAGTATTCAGTCAAATAGGCTAATAACCACAGGAACTCAATAATTAATATAATAACTTTGATGGTGATTTGTGATTTTTACTACTATAACAGCATTTTAAAAATTGCAGACCACCTGCCTATGCTTCATGGACCACACTTTGAGAACCATGGCACTACAGTAACATTACATGAAAGAGGTCACCAACGGTTGGCTTTTTTCTTTTAGATCATCTCTTTTGTATAGGGACAAAAAGATGTGAAAGAAACAAAAGTCATTCATACGTTCAATCATTTTCAGTGCCCTCTTTATCCTGTTCAGGGTTGTGGTGGGTCTGGAACCTATCCCAGGAACATTTGGAATAACGAAAGAATGCAAAAGAAGTTTGGATTTTGACTTGGAGCAAAATTTAACAACCAAAAGTCACCAAAACACCATATGAAAACACCATATCAGCATTAAAAGCATCAATAATATAAGCTAAAGCTCCATTTTCATAGATTTTGCTGCTACAATTTTCTATTACTAATTATAGTGACTTCTAGGAGGGCTTTTTGAATTAATGTTTTTGCACAGTTGAGCTTGAAACAACCCCACAAATACTGTCATGTGAAAAAATAAGCTTTTTGGACATATTTGGACAAGCAAACATTTGATCATCTTTGAAACAGTGCCTATTAATAAAGTTGATATACTTCAACAAAACCACAAGGAAAATTAGGTTTTTCAATCGTTTATTCAAAAAAAATATCAGTGTGATATTCTTCTGTAGAAAAAGTAAGTACACCCTTGGTCTCAGAAGCTAGTATTGCCCCCTTTAGCAGAAATAACTTCTTGTAGGCATTTTGCATAATTGTCCACCAGGCTTGCTGGAATTCTTGACCACTCTCCCATGCAATATTTTTTCAGTTGCGAGTTGTTTGAGGGTTTTCTTGCATGTACTGCCCGATTCAAATCCCCCCACAACATTTCAGTGGGATTCAGATCCGGGCTTTGACGGGGCCATTCCATAACTCTCCATTTCTTCTTTCTGAGCCATTCCTTGGTCGATTTGCTAGTCTGCTTAGGATCATTATCTTGTTGAAAGGTCCATTTTCGGTTCAACTTCAATTTTCGGACAGATGGCCTCACATTATCTTCAAGCACTTTTTAATATTGATTGACTGATTGACATGATGCAGAATTCATAGGTGAATCAATGAATGCAAGCTGTCCAGTCCCTGAGGCAGTGAAGCAACCCCAAACCACAACATTTCCACCACTGTGCTTCACAGCTGGTATGAGGTGCTTCTCCTGAAAAGGCTTTGGTCTGCACCAAACATGTCTGCTGTTACTGTGGCCAAACAACTCTATCTTTGATTCGTCTGTGCAATGTTTTTATTTATATTATGCAGTTACTCTCTGAAATATCATTAAGTTTTGCAAATAGGTTGTTAGAGGCCCTCGGTTTTGTAAAGATACACTAACAATATAGCTTTGAGGTAAGACTGGTCATACCTGAAGATAATGCTTGCTAGTTCAGACATGCTCTTAGAAAACGTCCTGCTGGCATGTTGATGTAGTATCTGTGATTACAATGTTGTAATTGGTTTACCTGACAGGCCAACATAAACATGTTGCTAAAAGCATCTGAAATTTGGATACTGCTTCTGTAATTCCCTCAACTTTCAGTACAAATGAGTAGTGGACTATGCTGTCTATATCAGCTGACCATATACCACCAGCACTATCACTTGTTGTGACAACAACTCGCCCATATTTGGCTTACTACAACCAAACTCAACTGACTCAAGGTAAAAACATATCGTAGTCATTAAATGGACTGGGGTTTACAGTTGGCACACTTTTGCCATAAAATTGAAATGCTGCACAATAATTTGATATTGTGTATTGAGAGCAATTTCTGCATTATATTGTTTAAGTGTGTGTGTGTGTGTGTGTGTGTGTGTGTGTGTGTGTGTGTGTGTGTGTGTGTGTGTGTAAGGGGGGGAGACACCTGTTCTTTTTCCAATCTGAAACTGTCCAGTTTTGGTGAACCTGTGCCCACTGTTGCCTCAGATTACTGTTCTTGGCTGACAGAAGTAGAACCCAATGTGGTCTCCTGCCTTTGTAGCCCATCCGTCTCAAGGTTCAGAATGTTGTGCATTCTGTGATGCTTTGGGTTATTTGGGTTACTCTTACTGTTATTTGAGTTTTGGCATACAAATCACTGATTTCTGGATTATGGTACATGATATGCCATCAATACAATAGTTATTAATGAATAACATTATACACAATACAACAACTTAAAATTGAACTGACATTAGGTGTTAATTTTAGCCAACTAAGGAGCTTGTAGCCTAACCCAATCAGGTAACTTTACTGCATGAATTTGAAAACTGGACAGGCTACACGAAAGGAATCAAATAAAACCTTCCAAAACTACCGAGGTCCAGTCATCTGTGTCCTTGTAGCTAGTTATGTCTATGGTTGGGACACATTTGGCTTAAAATTCTTACCATTGGACCCATTGGTGCCTAAACTCAACAATACTGTATCTCAACTGCAATTATCTGCTATCTGGGTACAATTCTTTAGAAGAATAAAAAATGAATGCTACCACAGATTTTCCTATGAACAAGTTGTTCTTTCCCTTGCTGCTTGAAACCAATAAAACCAGTCTCTCAAGCACAGAGGCAGAGGAAATGTCAGTATGCAACTTTCTAAGTTGGTTTAAATCTTTCTTAACAAATAGAAGATTTAGGGTTAAAATAGGAAATTGTACTTCATCTCTGGGTCTTTCAACATGTGGTGTTCCTCAGGGCTCGATCTCGGCTCCTACTCTTTTTTCTCTGTATTTACTTCCTCTGGGTTCTGTGTTTAGAAAGCATGGTGTTTCTTTTCATTGTTATGCCGATGACATGCAAATATATTTACCAGTAACTAGGAAAACAGAAAATGCTGTAAATACTTTATCTGCTTGTCTTGAGGATATTAAATCCTGGCTTTCAAAAAATTTTCTCTTCTTAAACACAGATAAAACGGAGGTCATAGTTTTTAACTCCTCAGACCTCAAGCATCCAAATCACATTAATTCTAGGCACCTTAATTAATTTGTTTCCCCTTCAGTGTGAAACTTGGGTGTAGAGTTTGATAATTCTTTGAAATTCGATAAACAGATCAGTTCAGTCGTAGGTTCTAGCTTTTTCTACCTTCGATCCCTTTCTAAAATTAAACCACTTCTTTCTGTAGCTTCCCTAGAGATTGCCATCCATGCCTTCATCACGTCAAGGCTGGATTACTGTAACTCGCTGTACTATGGCATTTCGAAAACTCAAATCTCTTGTTTACAGGTAGTACAAAATGCAGCAGCTCGATTTCTGAAGGGGTGTAAAAAATTTGATCATGTTACACCCATTCTGGGATCCCTGCATTGGCTGCCTGTTCAGTACAGAATTTAGTTTAAAATTCTTCTATTTGTCTATAAATCATTGAACAATTTAGCTCCGCCTTATCTTACAAACCTACTCCATCCTTACATCCCTACAAGACAATTACGATCCGAGGAAAAACTTCTCCTCCAGATCCCTCGCACTCGTCTAAAGACGAGAGGACATAGAGCATTCGAAGTGGCTCGTCCTACTCTCTGGAACAATTTATCATCTCATATTAGAATGGCCTCCACTCTACCTGTGTTTAAATCTAGTCTAAAAACTAATCTTTTTTCTCTGGAGTTTAAAAATTGATTTTGTTATAGTTTTATTATGTGTATTTTTACATTACGCTATTAATATTTTACTGATTGTATTTGTGCTATTGACAGTGTACAGCACTTTGGTCGGCTTTTAGCTGTTTTTAAATGTGCTTTAGAAATAAACTTGAACTTGAGTATGTCAGTGGTATTCCTTACTGAAGCATGTAGTGGATTGTATATAATAAATGCCAGTTCTTAGGCTACTATATGCTGCATTTTTCCGTAGAAATAAGTTTAAATGGTTTAACTACTGGTCTCACTCTATAAAAGAAAACAACACTGTTTAACATACTTTGCTGTCTACAGTTTTGAAAC
This sequence comes from Cranoglanis bouderius, assembly GCA_023630585.1. NCBI lineage: Eukaryota > Metazoa > Chordata > Actinopteri > Siluriformes > Cranoglanididae > Cranoglanis > Cranoglanis bouderius. The sequence continues at coordinate 20,678,713 of CM042541.1, forward strand.
ACAAACAACAACAGAGCAATAAGGCCATGCCCACTAAGATTTGCAACTTATTTGTAAACCGTGGGACAAAGCAGGTCCCTGTTTAATCAGTGTTCAGTACTTGCCATTTAGTCATGCTTAGGCATAGTATGTCAACGTTCACATGCCGCACTTTTAAAAACTGGTTCAGCCAGATTGGGTGTCTGCAGGTTTGTTCCACCCGTCCCTTCCTCATTTTAACTAATGCAAAGACAAAAAAAGCACATACAGTCTCATGAAATGTTTGTGTCTATTTGATTTCACAATTCCAATGGTTGGAAAAAAATTAATTAATTAATTAATAAAATTTCAAAAAAAGAAGAAGAAGAAAAAAGGAAAAAAACACTTCCCATGATTTCGTCACTGCCCCTATAAGGCATTTCAGTGTGACATCTCTGAGTTGTGTGACATGATGAGAAACAGCAAAAAGTTCCTTCAGGTGCTCTGGATTGATCTGAAGGATTTTACATCAGTGCTAGTTTAAATTTAAACATTGAATGTGTATATTTTGGAATAACATCTAATGCTATCAACATTCTATTACAAGTATCACAAGTATCACATTCACACCAGCAAAGTGTGGTTGGTATTGTTGTTGTCCTGTAGTTGTACATGTAATATACCATATGTCTTATAATAACAATAAAAGTGAAGACATTCTATAAAATCTGACTCAAATACGAATAACCTTATGCTCTTTTACATTTCCAAACCCAAAGGTATATTATCCATTAAACAATCACATGCTTCCAGAAAACATCCAGAAAACAATCACATGATTAAGCTAATATTGTATTTTATTTTAAGAGTTAGGGATGGAAGTCTGGAAACATTTGTTGTTCCTTGGAGTTTTTGGAGGTTTAGGTTCTCTGCACACTATTAAGTGACTGGATAGCCATATGTGCAATAACTGACACACCTTTGTATAGACAATTCTTTTTAATACCTAAAGACTTTTAGCTAGGTTTCTGCCACAGTAATGCCAGACATTATGAGTGAGGGACGTGTAAGTGGTTCCTAAAAATTTAGTCTGGTTTTTAAAAGAATAGCAGTGCCTCATTTGCTCATCTAATTAGACATGTGGCTTTTATTAAATGTCACTAGTGTCGGATGGAAAAGAGCAAAAAAAAAGCACATAGAAACTCAATCCTTCAGTTAATTTGTTTACATTGATTTTCTGTCTAGCAGAACTGATAGAAAGGCTAAATCTACTACAGTGATCTATTTTGTCTGGGAATAACATCTCTGGCTTTACAAAATCACTGATACTTTCACTTCCAATGCCAAAATGCTTGAGACTATGACTCACACACTCAGTTTCTGAGGTAAAAAAGATCAAAATCAGCAGTAAAAAGGATGTGACTATACAAGGCCATGTGTTGTTATGTTGTTGAAAGTAGGTAAGATATTAGCAGGTGAGTCAGAATCTCATGAGGGGCAGTCCCATTCTGACAATGAACAAGACGAAACAGCCAAACCAGAAGAGCGGGTTGTGAGGTGGTGCCTGTGTCACAAACCCCACCCCCCATCAGACACTTTTATAGTATCTGCTCTCACTGCATTTGTCAGAAACGTGCCAAGAAACCTGTGTGAACAGCAAAAAAGGAAGCCAAGAGAAGTAGAGAAAAATGGTGTCGGCTGGGTTGCAGATGCTGGGTGCCGCCCTGGGCATCATTGGCTGGATTGGCGTTATCGTGGTCTGCGCTCTCCCTATGTGGAGGGTCACAGCTTTCATTGGCAGCAACATTGTCACATCGCAGATCCAATGGGAAGGCATATGGATGAACTGTGTAGTCCAGAGCACAGGGCAGATGCAGTGCAAGGTGTACGACTCCATGCTGGCCCTGAGTTCGGATCTCCAAGCTGCGCGTGCTCTCACGGTCATCTCTGTCGTGGTGGGCATCTTCGGCATCCTACTGGCCATGGCTGGAGGAAAGTGCACCAACTGCGTGGAGGACGAGAAGTCCAAGGCTAAGGTTGCTGTGGCAGCGGGCGTGGTCTTCATCATTTCCGGGGTACTTTGTCTCATCCCTGTGTGCTGGACTGCCCAAACTGTCATCAGGGACTTCTACAACCCACTGGTCAACCAGGCACAGAAGAGGGAGTTGGGCGCATCGCTATTCATCGGTTGGGGAGCTGCTGCTCTGCTGATCATCGGAGGAGGTCTGCTGTGTGCCAGCTGCCCACGCGATAACACTTCAGGATACTCTGCCAAATACAGTGTTCCTGCTCGCTCCCAGGCCTCTGCACCATCCACCAAGGACTATGTTTAAGAAAGCCAAACAATGAGTGTCTTACCCGCACAAGTATGGAGCAGTTGAAATGAGGACTTGATGGACAATTGTAAGAGTTAATGTTACTGGATTTTTTTTTTTCTTTCTTTTTACATATTCACAACATGCAGTAGATACTACTGCATAATGTTCTGCTATAATGTTTTCTTAATTAGATGATTGTTGTGTTAAAATATAAGATGTTTTGAGTGTTTTGAAAATGTTTTGAGTGTTTTCATTTTTTCCTCATTCTCTAGATTTTAAGGAATTCATGATTTTGTAAATAAATATTTTGTACAGTTATACATCATTCTCATTTTTTTCCTCAGTTATCAAAACAAGAAAAAAGAATAAAATCAAAACGATTATGTCTAACATGACTTTTGTTTTTGCTTTGTTTTGCTTTGAAACTGGAAAAAAAGGGTTAATCATGTGTTTGGGTAAGTTTGAATAATGTGGTGCGGTTTTTAACATAGAAATTCAAGTCACTGACTGTGAACAAAACATTTCCAAAGGGAGTTGTCTTACCTTGACAATCCAGTTCAGGTGTGGCTCAGTTGAAAAAGGCTACAGGTTAGATAACATGTATCTGCATAACATATAATTGCATATATGTGAGGAAAATTTTCCATAGGCAAAAGCATTTAATCTCTTTATCAGGCCACTACATATTACTGACATAAAGGTTAATAAGCAAAACACCTGGCCATTTTTTAGGGGTTTTTTTAGTACGTAAGTATTCATTTTTGGCTGTGTTGTAAAATAGAGCACATATTTGATGCAATCTCTTGGACTTGGTTGATGCTTTTTTTTCTTTTTTTTCTTTTTTTTTTTACAACACACACACACAAACACACACACACACACACACACACACACACACACACACACACACACACACACACACACACACACACACAAGAAAAGATTAAGATCAATCTTTTTATACCAGTGTATCATTAAGGTGTAATCACTATTAGTGCCATAGATGAAACAAAAAGGTACTTATAGTACTTAACTAAGAATTTTTTTTTTTTTTTACCAAAGACCTAAATAGTTATATTTAAAGGTAAAGGTAGAGTAAATGGGCATAAGCAGTGTTAATATCAACTAATGAATATATGTGAACATCCTCTGCTTACTTCAAGGAGATTTCAACACAAATATAAAACAAAAATGTTAAAATGTTTTTATAATGTTTCCAATGTTTTCAATACAAATTTAAAACAAATAAAAAGTCCAACTTGCAAATATATATATATATATATATATATATATATATATATATATATATATATATATATATATATATATATATATATATATATATATATATATATATATATATATATATACACACATATACAGTGGGGGAAAAAAATATTTGATCCCCTGCTGATTTTGTACGTTTGCCCTCTGACAAAGAAATGATCAGTCTATAATTGTAATGGTAGGTGTATTTTAACAGTGAGAGACAGAATAACAACAAAAAAATCCAGAAAAACACATTTCAAAAAAGTTATAAATTGATTTGCATTTTAATGAGGGAAATAAGTATTTGATCCCCTATCATTCAGCAAGATTTCTGGCTCCCAGGTGTCTTTTGCACAGGCAATGAGCTGAGATTAGGAGCACTCTCTTAAAGGGAGTGTTCCTAATCTCGGTTTGTTACCTGTAAAAAGACACCTGTCCACAGAAGCAATCAATCAATCAGATTCCAAACTCTCCACTATGGCCAAGACCAAAGAGCTGTCCAAGGATGTCAGGGACAAGATTGTAGACCTACACAAGGCTGGAATGGACTACAAGACCATCGCCAAGCAGCTTGGCGAGAAGGTGACAACAGTTGCGATTATTTGCAAATGGAAGAAACTGTCAGTCTCCCTCAGTCTGGGGCTCCATGAAAGATCTCACCTCGTGGAGTTTTAATGATCATGAGAACGGTGAGGAATCAGCCCAGAACTACACGGGAGGATCTTGTTAATGATCTCAAGGCAGTTGGGACCATAGTCACCAAGAAAACAATTGGTAACACACTACGCCGTGAAGGACTGAAATCCTGCAGCGCCCGCAAGGTCCCCCTGCTCAAGAAAGCACATGTACAGGCCCGTCTGAAGTTTGCCTGAATGATTCAGAGGCGAACTGGGTGAAAATGTTGTGGTCAGGTGTGGTCAGATCTCTTTGGCATCAACTCAACTCGCCATGTTTGGAGGAGGAGGAATGCTGCCTATGACCCCAAGTCATAACACCATCCCCACTATCAAACATGGAGGTGGAAACATTATGCTTTGGGGGTTTTTTTCTGCTAAGGGGACAGGACAACTGCACCGCATCAAAGGGACGATGGACGGGGCCATGTACCGTCAAATCTTGGGTGAGAACCTCCTTCCCTCAGCCAGGGCATTGAAAATGACCTTAATGACTTGGAGAGGATCTGCAAAGAGGAGTGGGACAAAATCCCTCCTGAGATGTGTGCAAACCTGGTGGCCAACTACAAGAAACGTCTGACCTCTGTGATTGCCAACAAGGGTTTTGCCACCAAGTACTAAGTCGAAGGGGTCAAATACTTATTTCAATCATTAAAATGCAAATCAATTTATAACTTTTTTGAAATGCATTTTTCTGGATTTTTTTGTGGCTATTCTGTCTCTCACTGTTAAAATACACCTACCATTAAAATCATAGACTGATAATTTCTTTGTCAGTGGGCAAAATCAGCAGGGGATCAAATAATTTTTTCCCCCACTGTGTGTGTGTGTGTGTGTGTGTGTGTGTGTGTGTGTGTGTGTGTGTGTGTGTGTGTGTGTGTGTATATATATATATATATATATATATATATATATATATATATATATATATATATATATATATATATATATATATATATATATGTGTGTGTGTGTGTGTGTGTGTGTGTGTGTGTGTGTGTGTTCTTTACAGTAATTTACAGTACAATAATTTGAAAATGAAAACCTTTTTATTGGTAGTCTAGTGGTCTTGAAACAAACAAACAATCCATCAATCAACCATTCATTCATTCATTCATTCATTCATTCATTCCAATCCATTCATGACCAATCAATCAACCAATCAACCAATAATTCAATCAATCAGTCGATCAATTAAACAATCAACCAACCAATCAACTGACCAATCAATCAATCAACTAACCAAAAAACCCATCAGTCAGTCACTTAACCAACCAATCAAACAGTCAATCACCCAACCAGTCAATCAATCAATTAAAATATCTGCATGCCACAAAACAAAAAACAAACAAAAGTAAGCCAACTTTTTTACATAAATCACTTGCCTTTATTTTTCAACCAGGCACAAAAACAGTCAATGTAATAATGATATTTTGATGCAGTTATTATTGCATACCAATGAAATCATGAAAATCAGAGTTAGATTTGAAAAGGTTTTGTGGTATCCAAGTGCCATCAGGCATGTGTGTTTTGCTTACATTCTTATTGATAGAACTCAACAACAGCCCTTTGATTTCCATCATTAGTGAATTTTATGTACATATTTTTTATGTTATTTTCTCAGTCCAGGAAATTTGTCATAAGTCTTTCATCTCACACATGCTACAAATGCAGTAGATGAAGATTAGTTTGGAATAATGCTGAACTCTTCCTTAATAGTAAGAGCAAGTAATTGCATGCAAATACATATGTCCAAATTATTAGTGGTTAATATAATTTTAAAATTTGTTTCGCATGTCAACTTCAGTATATGTATTTTAGAGCCTGCTAGGGGTCGCTCAGGTTGTAGATCTAAATAGACTTTCAAAACAATGGATGGAACAGAGGTTAAGTATCAAATGACTGCTTATTCTTTTCTTTGAATGTGCAGAAGAACCACACCCTTTAAGTATGGGGTATAAAAAGCGAGTTAATACAACACGCAGACACATTTCCGAAACTATCCCATGAAGCACTGATTGCAGACTGTCTATAACAATGGTATCCCAAGGTCTCCAGATCCTGGGTGTTATGCTGTCTATGACAGGGTGGCTGGGGACAATCATCACCTGTGCTCTGCCTATGTGGAGAGTGACGGCTTTCATTGGAGCTAACATTGTCACGGCGCAAGTCATCTGGGAGGGTTTATGGATGAACTGTGTGGTTCAGAGTACTGGACAGATGCAGTGTAAGGTCTACGACTCCCTGCTGGCCCTTCCTCAAGACCTTCAAGCGGCCCGAGCCATGGTTATCATCTCCATCATAGTGGGCATCTTTGGTGTGCTAATGGCTGTGATTGGAGGAAAGTGTACCAACTGCATGGAGGATGAATCAGCAAAAGCTAAAGCTTGCATTGTCTCAGGGGTGATCTTCCTCATCGCTGCCTTCCTCATTCTCATACCTGTGAGCTGGTCTGCCCAGACCCTTATCAGGGACTTCTACAACCCCCTGGTGTTAGAAGCCCAACGTCGAGAGTTAGGAGCTTGCCTGTATATTGGCTGGGGTTCTGCGGCTCTCCTGCTGCTGGGGGGAGGGCTGCTTTGCTGGAATTGCCCCCCGAAGGAGAACCAGCCGTATACAGCAGCCAAATTTGCCCCTACTAGATCCTTGTCCCCAGGGATGAATTATGTGTGAGCAACATGGTGCATGTTTCCATGAGAACTCTGAACAAAAGTGGATTCGTCTTCCATATTAACTATGTCTCCAGAAAGGCATGTATTTCTTTTCTTTTGAGACCACATATATTTTCCTATTACATGACTGTAGAACTTTGATAATAATGAGATGGATGCTTGTTTTAATAAATGAATGTGAACAAATTCTGTACATGGAAATTCAGTGATTGAAAATCTTGTTCATTTGACATTTTGTAATTAAAAGTCTCAGTGAAACAGAGTAATATGTGAGTCTTTAATTAGCACTTTAGCTACTGAGACTGATATAAAAAAATTTATATTATTTGACCTATTAGAAATCTATATTCTCCGTTCCATAGCTGCACAATATAACAAATATGAAAGCAAATGATTTTGTCAGGCATGTTTCCTTTGCACGCTCACTTTTTTCCTTTTTTTTTTTTTTAATCCTCACTACAGTAAAATACAAAAAGAAATATGAAAAAAAAAATCTATTGTCTTGGATGAACAAGGGAGATTTTGTAACCCTGTATGGTATGAATTGGTGCCATTGGGCAAAAAAAATATATTACTGTTATTGCATAGAGTAGTATACATAGGAAATAGTACTGTAGTAAGCCCCCTGTATAAGTGATTTATTCACTTCCACCAATAACAGCACCTCATTCTACAATGTCAGTAGGTTGTACCCTTCAGCAGTGTAACTGAGAGTAAAATTTATTGTGTATATTATATAGCAAATAGTACTGTATTAAGCTCCCTGGACAAACAATTATTCACTTCCACCAACAGAAGCGCTTCATTCTACTATGTCAGTAGGTTGCACACACAATGAATGTAACTGAGCTTATAATACACAGTACTGCCTGAAATTCATTTAAAATGTAATTTGTAGAAATTAATAAAATTATGATGAGTGCAATATTTGTGAGTAGTATATAATCCTGTACTACACAATAACATCCTTGGGTTCCATAATGGTGTCATGTTGTGCCAAGTCAACATATGCTTTTTAACAATGATCAAATATACACTGTATTAAAGTGCTGAAAATTAAATGTTACTCGCCTATTATTATAAATCTGATTTTTTTAAATAGCCGAGAATGGTGCTTTAAGGGCACTGGAAAGAGAGACGGAGGTGGAAGTGGTATCAAAGCACAACTAAATGAAATCAAAATGGCCACCAGTGCATCAGTCATGTGACCAACTGACCCTCCTACTGTTTTAAAATGTTACATCATTGTTTATTATGTTTAGGGTGAGTGTAAGTGACTAAAAATGGTTGTCACCTACACATATATAATTGAAAAGACTGATGATATTCACGAGACTTTATTAAAGACACTGTATTGCTTGTGTATAGCCTATATATAAAAAATTGATTCCTTTATATTGAGGGTAATGTTGATCTTTTTGGCACATTAGAACACATAAGTAAATCTTGACTTTCTGAAGTATTTCACCAGAATATTTACTCCTTTGAGGTAAATCAAAGGCTACTTTTCTTAGGAAATAACAAAGTTAATGTCGTAATTGCCCATCCCACATAGATTTTTATTAAACCTATGCATTACAATTAGAGTTACTACTGACTCTGCGCCACCTGTCTGAACTGTCTGAACATGCATGCACTTGCACATGCATACACTATTTTCATTAACTAATATCTGCACTATGCTTTGTATATTTCATTCTAAATCATTAGGCATATGCTATTCTATGTAAGATGTTTCACTGGATGCATTTCAATCACAGTTGCACTCAGGGGCAGAATAACAAACAGGCTGTGTTATTAACATCAAAGGGAATTATGGGTACTTTCTATATTTGCTATGTTTCATCATTTGGGCACTAACCTATTCCATTGCCTTATGGCACAGGTCCTGGAATACCCACTGTCCTGCACATTTTAGCATTTTCCCTTCTCGCAACACATCCGATTCAAACAATCAGATAAGTAACAGCCCTTCCTGAGTAGATGGTGGTGTGTTAGAGCAGATAAAATTAGGCAGAGGGTCCTCCAGGACCAGGGTTGGGAACCTGTACCTAATGGGATTCCATGAGCATGTGGGATTTTTCCACTGTGCCTGTAAGAACCCATACTGGCGATGATCTGGAAAGGTCCTTTTAAAGCTTTATCCCTGACTTTTAACTCAGGAAATCCCTAAGTGACATCTACTGAACATCTGGGTTAGGTCATGTGACAATGTGTGAGTTTTGTGTTGCCATGACAACATTTCCAAAATGGTGGTCTGCCTGGTTGGCACATGTTAATTTTTAAAAAAGCTTGTTTTTGTTACTAAAGGTGTGTTTCAACCCATTTAACAATTGTAATGTTTTAATAATGTGTCCTATATTACATGTAACCTGTTTTGATCACATTTCTTGAACAAATTGATATAAAACAAGTTACGAAAATATTGTAGTGATGTATGTCACATCGGGCTGTTAACCTTAAAAAAGTAGGTGAAATTTTGATGTTACGGCTTTGCCACATTAAGAAAAATGGTTATGAGCTGCTCAATTAATTTAGCTGATTCAATTATTTTGAAGTGATATATTTTTAGCATATTAGCATATTTAAACAAATGTAAACATGAAAGTAATATCAAATTAATTAAATTGTTAAAGCAATGTATTATGGAACTATTTTGCATATCTGTAAATAAAACAAACAAACAAACAAAACAAGATTTTAATATCGTATGTTGGTCCTATTTTGAGGTCATTTAATCTTTTTTGTAGTGAGAATAACATGAACAGACACAGGAAACAATTTGATGTTCAGAATGTACTGAAGATCATCCAAGGAGATGGCAGTGAGTATGAGGAATGTAACAGCGGCTCAGATGAAGACACTGACGACTCTGATTACACACCCAGCAACAAAGACATGGAGCATGATGACTCAAGTGGGTCTTGAATCAGACAGCAGTGAATCAAGTGATTTAGATCAAGTTCCACAACCGAACATGAACTGCAGCAAAATACAACTGTCCAGGGAAAAAAGGCAAATCTGTGTTTTTTGTACATAAATAAATAAATAATAAGTTGTTGTATAGCTATATAACTATAAGCATCAAAGTTATAGTTTTGAAATATGTTGTGGAAAAGCAAATAAACAGAAAAATCTGTGTTATTATGCAAAAACCTGACAATTGTTTTTTTCAACTGAGGAATAAACGCCCAACATAACATATATGTGACATTAAAAATTTACTATAAACGCCCAACGTGACATATGTGTAACATTACAGACCTTTCACAGAGAGAGGTTGTATTTCAAAAATAATTTCAGAAATGTGTTCTATGTGGTCCATTTGGTCGGTTTTATATCCCCCATATTTTTCCTATGAGAAACGGGTCCAGGTTCCCACGGGTTAAGAGACTATTAACAAAATAGCAAAATCCTCCACACTATGTAGAGAGTGTGCTTTCCGACACTTTAATTGGTAAGGGCTGAATGCAGTCACGTGGTACAATCAGTCTAATGATTAGCACCTTTGCATGAGGCGTACAAAAAGGGCACACACACACACACAGCTCATCCAGCGTTTGAGGATTTTCTAATATTCGCAAATCAGCGAGAAACGATGGCCACTTCAGGGTTGCAGATTTTGGGTTTGGTTCTGGCGGTCTTCGGCTTGCTTGGTGATATCATCATCTGTGCTCTGCCCATGTGGAGAGTGACGGCCTTCATCGGGCAGAACATCGTGACCGCGCAGACCTTCTGGGAGGGCCTGTGGATGAACTGTGTGATGCAGAGTACGGGACAGATGCAGTGCAAAGTCTATGACTCCATGTTGGCTCTGCCCCAGGACCTGCAGGCCGCGCGCGCTCTCGTCGTCATCTCCATCCTCCTGACGCTCTTCAGTCTCCTGCTCGCGGTCGCTGGGGGAAAATGCACAAACTGCATCGAGGACGAACCGACAAAGGTGCGCGTGTCCGTGGCGGCCGGCGTGTTCTTTCTGGTCGCTGGTGTTCTGTGCCTGATTCCTGTGTGCTGGTCGGCTCATACGGTCATCATGGACTTCTATAACCCTACACTGGCGGACGCACAGAAGCGCGAGCTCGGCGCGTCGCTGTTCATTGGCTGGGGCGCCGCCGCTTTACTGCTGCTCGGAGGCGCGCTCTTCTGCTGCCAGTGTCCTGAGAATGAATTTCGAGGTTATTCAGCCAAATACACAGCGCCAAGGTCAAATGCGCATGGTGGTGGCAATTATGTGTAGGTCTAACGAAAGCTCAGTTTTGGCCTGATGGATTATTGATGTGTCTTACGTAACTAATGTGTTTTTATTGGACAGTTTTACTAAATAAACATGTTTTTATGCAATCTGTCTTGTCTTGGGCTCTAAAACCTTAAACACTTTAAATTAGGTACTGGATTACAATAGTGCTTTTAGTTTATTCAACTTTACTGCACTGTTAACCCAACTAGTAACTTGTTCAGTCAAAACTACCTCCGCACTAATTGAATTAACTTTGAACTGCTTGTTCAATACAATTACTGTGCGGGTTCAGAGGTCTTACTGTAATCTGATACAATAAGGCTTACAAAATGTCCCTTTAGGAAAGAAATGCAATGCATTTCTTTCCATAAGTTGGGTAACTTGGTAAAATTTACTTGCTTAACAACAGTCTTGTGTCTTTTATTAGAATGTTTAAATAAAGGCTAAAGTGCAACCTCAACATCTCTGGCTGGTCTAGGCTGCAAACTCTGTAGGTTAGGCCAAAAAAAAAACCCTACACATTTACACCTATCCTCACAACAGACTAATCTTTATCCCTGCAATTCTAGAGGTCATGTTCAAATCTGAAAGTTTCAAGAATTGCTACCAGTTCCACCTAGTAAAGGAAACGTCAGAACTAAATTTTGACTTTTTCATTTGGCAATCTATTGATTAGTTGCATTTTAAATGGCCATGACCTTGCTTCTCCACTTATAAATCATGGATGCTGAATTTTTATTTATTTATTTTTTTTTATTATTGCAACAAAAGCAATGGTCATAAGAGTTTCACAATTCTAGTCAGGAACTTTGGAGTCCTGCACAGTTCTGCAACTTCCCTGCTGGAATGCACAAAGTGGTATTTAACTGCAGTTGAATTGGTTGCATGAGCAGGGAGGGATATTGTTACACAGTGTTGGACTTTGACCTGCCAGGACTGAAATTTTGGAGCCCATATTCTAAATAAATGGTGCTGAAAATGTATTTGTCTCAATAGACTCTTAATAATGCTGCTTTGTACTAAACATGTCTTCTGTAAGACTTAACAACCATGTTCCTATATTTCAGCTAATTAACAAAACTGATTGAGTTGTTGTGGATGTTGAAACAGGATCCTGTGGCTCAAAGGAATCGTTTGGGCTTTTTTTTTTTTTTTTCAGAATTTTCTTCTTACCCCAAATTTTATTAAGGATGCAAGACATTTGTCTGCTATAGCCCTAGCAACTAGGAGTGGAAGACTCGCCCAAATTGCTTTCTGTAAAATGTGTCTCAAATCACATTCTGTTAGTTACACAGACTTGCACATACTCAGTACTGAATTACCCAAGCCTATACAAATGAACAAAATGGAGCTGATTGTTGTAATGTTTTGGATGCAGCCATCTTACCCGAATGATTTTTTTTTCTTTTTCTCTATAGTCCAATTGTAGTAGAAAGCTAGAAGTTATGCAAATGGTAATGTAGTTTCTTTCTCTATTTTTTTAACTAAAAAAGTTGGTCCCTGCCAGTGAAAAAAGATGTATTTACGGGAAAAAATGTTGTTAGCTAAATTAGTATCAACACCAATTCAAAACAAAATAAGCAAACCTGAACACCGAAACATCTGCTTTTCAGCTGTATTTTTTCTCTGAACAGAAAACGTGATATCAATAGTTATGTTTCATTTTGATAACACATTTTTCTCTTTTTACATCAGTTTATTTCTGGTGTAAATTATTTAAATTAATTGAGGAGACTCTGCCATTCAAATCCCTGTGAATGACTTGTTACTTTAAAAATGATAACGTCTCAGAATGAGCACGTGAATATAAACCTGTGATTTGTCATGCAGCCAGAACTACTGTCAGAGCTACCGTTATAGAAAATTGATCAACCATGTCTGACCGATAGGAATTGAGAATTGAATAGCACTGTCGTATCGGTTTGTGTAACATAAATAAGAGCAGCGTATGCTGTATTCATCTCTAATATTTTTCATCAGGATTCTAAAAGTGACGACTGAATTATAGATGTATTTACCACATGAAAGGGTATGTCAAAGTTTGTTTAAAAGGGTAGCAAACTGGCATAGTTTTGTTTGTCATAGACATTTAATGTATATTAGTTTTGATGATCCATTAAATAAAAATGTGAAAATAAATTGAAACTATAAACATCCAGTAACCATAAATTGCCATGTTTGTTCCAGCCTGGGTAAATAAAAGGCCATGTTTGTTCCGCTAATATGCACAGATGCTTTCCCATATCAGTCATTCTAAGCATTAGGAGAGGCCTAGCTATAAATAAATGCTTCAATACTACAATCTCCATCTGTGTAAACAGAAATTTTCTTAAAAACCTGCCGTGTCCACTTTGGGCTTTGTTTAATGATCATCCATTTTCAGGTCACAGGAACACAAGAGATGAATTTTGATACCTGCCTTTGGCATGAACAATGAAGTCTTTTCATTCAGCTCTATTCCCACCCTCTCCGAGCGGCTCTTGTGTGCTCCTTTTTATAGTGAACACATACTTGTTTGCCTTCCCTCTCTCTCTCTCTCTCTGTTTCTTTCCTCTCTCTCTCTCTCTCTCGCTCTCTCTCTCTCGCTCTCTCTCTTGCACTCAGTCTATCTGAAACAAACATACAATAAAGAATCAAGTCAAGCAGGAAACTGGAGTCCGGATAAACATAAACTCCACCCCTTCCTTCCAGCCAAACTTCAAAACATCTATCAGGCACAACAAGAATACTTTTCCAAAGTGAATCGTTCTCACTGCTGCATATTTTTTTCATCTCATGCCTTGATTTTGTTGAAAAAACTAAACGAGTAAGCTGAGATATTTGACAGAGATGGGACGGCAATTTTTGGCAGTTTTCCTGGCTTTACTGGGCTTTCTGGGCACCATCCTCATAGCTGCTCTGCCCATGTGGAAGATGTCGGCCTTCGTGGGAGCCAACATTGTGACAGCGCAGATTTTCTGGGAAGGCTTGTGGATGAACTGTGTGCTGCAGAGCACTAGTCACATGCAGTGCAAGGCATTTGACTCTATTTTGGCTCTGCATCCATACCTCCAGGCCACTCGGGCCTTGATATGTGTCTCCCTTGCTTCTGCCGTTGTCGCCATTGGCTTAACGGTTGTCGGGGCCAGATGTACCAACTTCTTCCGTGACGATTGGGATAGGAAAGCCAGGATTGGTATAGTAGGTGGGGTGGTCTACATCATCGCAGGGATTCTGTGTTTGATCGCTGTTAGCTGGTCAGCACATACCATCATCCAGAGCTTCTACAATCCTCAAGTCATTGCGGCGAGCAAGGGAGAGCTGGGGGCCTGCATCTATATTGGATGGGTATCTGGATTCCTCCTAGTTTTGGGTGGAGGACTATTCATCAGCACATACACCAACAGCTGCTGAGCTTTAGAACAGACACACATTTTAAATGTGTGTGTGAAGTGCATGAAAAATGAAGGAACTCAATTTTCTCGCAGGGCTGACTGGTGTAATGAAATGGTAGTCAAAAATCTAAAGCCTTAATCAAAAGATTTTAAGATTTTGGCTATTTATGGGAATCTATCAAAGGGAACTGGATATAATAATGGACATATACTAAGACTTCATTCATTCATCAGGGATGAGGTGAATCTGAGGCAGGAATACACCCTGGATGGAGAGTCAAGAGACATTGCAGGGCAAATACTGAGACTTTATAAAGACATTTCAGTTGTTTCAAATTCAAGTTAAATGACAAAAATTCACCTTCTGCCAGTTTTAAATTGAAGCAAAGATCTTAAGAAAAAATGTTTTAATGGTTCTTTAATGGTTTCTTGGATAATTAAGGGTTCTTGGCTTCTTTAAAAAAGTTCTACTTAGAAGCCTTTCTGTTAGGGAAACACCCTTCAAGGGTTCCCTCATGTCCTCATTAATCTGGATAAATTTGAAAGAGCATCTTTTTCTCTACGTTTTGGCCTTTCGTCCACACTGAGACAGCGTTTTTTCCAGCGAAAACAGAGCTCTCCCAAGTGGATCAATTTGAAAACACCACTTTCACATTGTAGTGTGGTCTGAGAAAACGGAGATATTCAAAAAATAATGATTTCACAATGATTTTAGTCATGTGAGGCAGTCATGTGACCAATTCGACTCAAAACAAACAAGATGGTGGACGATGTTGCATTGCAGTTGTTGTGCCTGCTGTCCGATTTGATAGCTTTGTTAAAGATTAATGTCACTTTGTACCACCTTCAGATTGCATTTTTTTTTTAAAGGGGACAGAAGGACACAGGCCACAGTTTCTTACGTTTTTACACACGCACAGTATAGGGATGTAAGCGTTTTCAGATGTTTCAATGTGGAAGAACAATTTTTGGAAAACGTTTGAAAATGCCAGTGTAGAGTGGAATGTTTTAAAATAAAAATTTAAAAAGTTTTCAGATCTATCCGAATTAATGTGGACTTTTTTCTATAAATATAAATCTATGTCTCTTTGTGTGGACTATAATTACAAGTTGGGTCAGTGAGGTCTAACAACACTTTATAATATTTAGCAAAGTTCTCTTCACATTCCGACACTTAAAGGGACTGGATCTACAAATTACTTGCTTGAATATTGACATTCCATAGAAGCTTGCTTCAGCTAACTTCCACAAACTCTCGACTATACTTTCAAGGGCCTTGTTCATATATTTCATATTGTCGGGTGACAACGACTCACTTAAGCAGTGCAATCAAGGATCAAGCATCATTACTATTTTTGGCCAGACTGAGTATGAGTGCAAGTTCATGTTTTGTTTTTTGTTTTTTTGGTTGATATTAATACCGATACTGATACCAAAAAGAGTAACCTACGTTATAATAAGCAATCAGAGATGTCATGAAACATTTTATTTAGCTCTGTTTTAATATTAAAAATGAACACAGTATGTCATGAATTGCCCCTTGATTCACAAGCAAAGTGTAAGCAAATTGCTCACAGAACTGAAGTGCTTTTATATGTGGCACACAATTCATGGCACTTGGCATTCATTTTAATGTCATTTTATTGTTTGCACAGCAGCTACTAGGCTAATGTATATAATGATGTCTATTTTACCTACATTATGTGTCTGTAAATACATCCCTATATTTTCGTATCTCTATATATAACGTATCTCAGATGACATTGTTTAGCTGTATAATCACATTTCTAAACATGCAATTATGTAATTGGCCTAAACAGGCGGCATTTACGAATCTAAGATCAAAGTGGAACTGTTATCATCTTCAAAACTTTCAGCTTAATGGAGCAATTCCTAGGGGGCAGCATGATACACAGGAAAAATATGATTCCAGTGTTTAGTTACACAGTGATGTTTTGTTCATGTCTGTAGATTACAGTGCATGACATCACTGAAGAAATTGATGTACTTTAATGTAGATATTCCATAGAAAGCATCTTGGGTAATATAGATTTTCATACTTTCATACTTGTTAGATATAGTCGCCTCACAGCTTTAGTGCAGAATTTAAAAAAAAATAAAATTAAAGAAATAAAACATACAAAAACATGTCTAGGCTGATCTACTACTATGGAGTCTGCAAATCCAGCTCCAAGAGATCCAAGTTTTGCTAGCCTCATCAAAAAGACATGGCAGTCCTAAGGACGTTTCCAAGAAGAGAAAAATAAAATGACCATCAAAAGGATTCTAGAAGGGTATATTTAACAGTCTTTACAAACAAAGATTACAGCAGTTTTTTTTTTTGTTTTGTTTTGTTTTGTTTTTTTTAGAAATGTAGGGAGCAATGACCATGGCTACATTTAACATTCCGTACAGGAGTTTTGTTGTTGTGGTTGTTGTTGTTGTTGTTGTAGCCAAAAATGCTTGATTTTGCTGCTGCTTTTTTCAAAATTTTCAAAACTACTTGAATTCGAATCGAAATTCAATCGAAGAGGGCTTTGGCTGAATGCATGTTGTGATGACATCACATGACACGTTATGGCCCAAGTCTGCAGAAAATCTGCTGAAACTTAGAAAAATTGCAAGCTCCTCTGAATATTGTGAAGTTTGCTTGTATTTTATGTTCATTTCTGCGATCGCAAAATCACAAAATCCTGGAGGGACTGATTTAAAGTGAAAAATTATACTATAATATTTGTCAGTTTATTATGGATGCCAGCATAGGAGAACATACTTTGCAATTGTAACTTGATAAGCTATAAGTTCCTTGTCATTTTTTATGACTTTTTTGATATTTGATAAAGTAGCTAGCAACACTACAAGCCACTAAGAATAAGATGCTAACTACACTTTGTCAAACTGAAGAAAATCAACTGACATTATCATAATTATTATTGAACACAAAATAGATATTGCATTTCTATTTGTAAACCACTCTTAGAAAGAAGCAGATAACTTTGCTTCTTATTATTCATACATGTGGTATTAGCTGCCATTGCTATGCCGATGACACACAGCTACTGTATGTTTCAGGAAACCCAGCTGACAGACACCAGCTTAATAAAGTTTAAAGTGTAATAGAGTATAAAGGACATTAGACACTTCAATTATGACAGGACAGAAATATTTCTACTAGGACCACAGGCAGCTAGAAGATTTCTGATTATGTAGTAACTCTGGATGGACTTTCAGTTACATCATGTGCAGAGGTGAAAGCCCTTGGTGTGATTGTTCAAAGCTCATGTATATTGTTGTTGGGATTATTAGGATAGCCTTTTTCATCTCAGAAATGTTGTTGAGGTGCACCTAGGAGGTGGACAGGACAACTGCACCGCATCAAAGGGACGATGGACGGGGCCATGTACCGTCAAATCTTGGGTGAGAACCTCCTTCCCTCATCCAGGGCATTGAAAATGGGTCGTGGATGGGTATTCCAGTATGACAATGACCCAAAACACAGAGCCAAGGCAACAAAGGAGTGGTGCAAGAAGAAGCACATTAAGGTCCTGGAGTGGCCTAGCCAGTCTCCAGACCTTAATCCCATAGAAAATCTGTGGAGGAAGCTGAAGGTTCGAGTTGCCAAACGTCAGCCTCAAGATCTTAATGACTTGGAGAGGATGTTCAAAGAGGAGTGGGACAAAATCCCTCCTGAGATGTGTGCAAACCTGGTGGCCAACTACAAGAAACGTCTGACCTCTGTGATTGCCAACAAGGGTTTTGCCACCAAGTACTAAGTCAAAGGGATCAAATACTTATTTCCCTCATTAAAATGCAAATCAATTTATAACTTTTTTAAAATACGTTTTTCTGGATTTTTTTGTTGTCTGTCTCTCACTGTTAAAATACACCTACCATTAAAATTATAGACTGATCATTTCTTTGTCAGTGGGCAAACGTACAAAATCAGCAGGGGATCAAATACTTTTTTGCCCGACTGTATGTTTGGGCGTTTGCTGCATTGTGAATAATAATGCTTGTCATCATTGCTGGTTATTTCTTATACACAGCAGTGTTCAATCTGAAGGTGTGGATTAATTTTGAAGCTGTAATTCAAGTTATATGGTTATATTAATGCGCTTGTTCTAGTACATTATCTTGTATGGCGGATGAGCTACATAATGTAGTCTAATACTTGGATTAGGAAACATAGAGAAGTTTGTAATGATTGATATGGTGAAGCTTTCTGTAATTAGACATTTTATTTAACATCTATGGAAAGAGTGTTAAGTGTCCTTGCTTTGTAAAGCAAGTTTTCTGCCATGGGCAATTCTCCAGATCAGAGGACTTTTCATCTTCTGGTTTGTCTGTAACATGACAAGCTACATTTCTTTTGCTTTATTATCTTCGAGAGAGAGAAAAGAGAGTCAGGTGAGGGAGCAACTGTTTATAGCTGCAATAACAAGTGATGATAGGAGCTACTCATTCATTAATAAATTTAAAAAATTGTAATTGGCAAATTGCTGTGGTATAAGACTTCTGAAATAATTCAACAGAAAACACTCAGCACCTAATGTGATCACTTCTGATTACCGTCTTAACTGAACCAGCTGGTAACCAACAAAAATAAAATAAAAAAAGATAACAAACTACTCACCTTTATGTGTCCTTAAACTGATGCAGTATTTGAATTTCTAGTTTGCACAGGTTAAAAATAAATGTGAATTGTGCGCCGTGTAAATTTTTTACATTCATAAACTTTTTTTTTTTCATTACAGCAACATCAACAACAACAATAACAATGACAAAAACAGCAATAACAATAATTGGGGTACTGTAAAGAAAAATATGAAGAATATAGACAATAACCAACACAAGAATAGACATAAGATATTCATCCCTACCCATACGTCCTCCATGTTGGCCACCCGTGACAGCACCAGCACAGAAAGAAGTCCAGTGCCGCGAAGGCGCAGACAAGTACACCCACCCGGTAAAATGCCAAAAAGTCCCCCGCCGCCAGCAAGCACTCCCCCGAGACGACAGACGGGTGTGCATACATTAACAGTAAAAGCAGCCCTCCCTTTCAATAACCAATTAAGTGAAATCAGGTTTGTAGAAAATCAATGAGAGATGACCAAATAAGGTGGGGTTCGACTGCAGTGTTTTGGATTGAAGTATATACTTTTTCCATTGTGCAGTATATGTGGTGTTCCTTGATCTGCAGTTCATGGGGATAGTTTTCTTTGCAATAGTTAGAGTCACGAGCATAAACATTCCTAAACATTTCATAAATACAGCCATGGATGTTGGATAGTCTTGTTTTCATCACTAGAAGTGTACTGAACTTGGTTCCTGATAGAAACAACAGTTTGCAGATTGCGATTTGTTTTATTCATAAATAATGTTGAAAGGTTATGTGAAAAGGGAAAAGGTTGTGTAACGTTTTGTGACACTACATCGATACTGATATGCTACTGCCACGCTACAAAAAATGTAGCTAAGCTAGAATTTAAGCTAGTTTAAGCTAGTCTACATTCAATGATGTAATAGTTGCGGTACATCAATTCTTTTTAATAATGCCATCAACCTTCACTTAGTCAGAGGAGCCTAACGATAAAAGCACTTATCTACTTCTCTTATCTATTTTGGGCCCTAATTACTTTAATATAATGCATATTTTTTGTCAGTCAAGGGACATGATGAGTTTCTGCATTAATTAAGCAAACACCTGCTGCAAGTATAATGTCTCCTATTATAGACACAAAGCTAAATCTATAAACAGAAATTTAACTTCTTCTTTTACAACAATATTGGTAAGTTGGGGATCAAATTTCTAATCTAAATTTCTAAACAAGGATAGGTTACAGTGATCACATCTAGAAATATTCAAGTCAGCCATCCCCAGACCCTTAACCTATAGCCAGGTTGTGAAGATAAACTCTGTAAACACGGTGCTTAGCATAAGTGAAAGTGCTCTTCCTGTTGCACGGCGTAGCAGGAATCAAGTTTGACGGGAAAAGCATAAAACTGGTTTCATACTGCAAAAGCAAATGGTCATATCTAAACAAACACTCCTCCCTATTCACTAAAGCAGATGGGCAGTCACTAAGAGAGTCAGACATCGCAAACATATACAGAGGGACAGAAAAAGCTAATCCTCCTCTTAAAGCAAGAAGGAAAATGGTATCACAGAAACTTCAAATCCTGGGCCTTGTTCTGGCACTGATTGGCTTTGTTGGCATCATCGTCATCTGTGGTTTACCAGCCTGGAAGATGTCAGCTTTCATTGGAGCCAACATTGTGACTTTCCAGGTCTATTGGGAAGGCTTATGGATGGATTGCGTGGTTCAAGCCACAGGCCAGATGCAGTGTAAGGTCTACGATTCCCTCCTTATTCTTCCTGTACATCTGCAGGCAGCTCGAGCCTTAATAACCGTCGCCATTGTTGTTGGTATCTTTGGAATTATCGTAACCATCATCGGCGGCAAATGCACCAGTTTTGTACAGGATGAGAGTGCTAAGGCTAAGATTGCCATCGCCAGTGGGATCATCTTCATCATCGCAGGGATTCTCGTTCTCATCCCAGTGTGCTGGACCGCAAACTCTATTATCAGGGACTTTTACAACCCTGCCCTTACGGACGCCCAAAGGAAGGAACTGGGACCTTGCCTGTATATCGGCTTCGGATGTGCTGCACTTCTCATTGCAGGTGGAGCCCTCCTCTGTAGCTCATGTCCACCAAAAGATGATACTCCCTATCATGTGAAATACTCTCCGCCAAAATCTACAGTGAGCAGCAGCAAGGTTTATGTGTAATACATTTGATTTAGTCACTGTAGTGGACTGGTAAAATGATCAGGCAACTTAATCAAGGAACTTCTTAGCACTATCCAGCATGTATTAGACTAAAATCTATCAGCGGTGTTTAAAGTGCGACCGGAAATGTGGCTATAAGCTGGTCGTTTCCATTACATACAAAACATCATCAAGCAACATCATGGGCTTTTCGGTGACCAACATGGAATTTTACACAAAATGAAAAATATTAAATTGTAATCATTTGCATTTCTTGTAGAATCTCACAAGCAATAAGGATATATGTACTACTTTTATGTATTATATAAACATGCTCATTCATATGGCAACTTTTGGAAATTGCCAAATTACTGCCTCTGAAGCTCAGACTCACCGTAATGCTATATCCTACACTGAGAATTCTTTTTGTCAAACCTTTTTTCAAGATAAATAATTACACTTAAATTGAAAATTTAATAATTTTGAAATGTAGCATGGCACAGTAATGTAGTCAACAAAATGGGGAGGGAAATTTGTTTTCAGAGTTTCAGTAATATTAATTATGTCTACACGTGCATATGAACTTGTCTATGTTGACATAGAAAAGATGTGATTGTACGGAAATTCTATTGATCTTGTAATTGAAAGAAACTAAAGTCTATCAGTGGTATGTAAAGTGATCATAACATGTAAAACATCATAATGCAACATCATGGGCTTTTTTGCTGACTAACAAAGAATTTTACACAAAATTAAAAATAGTAAATTATAATCATTTTCTAACCTATTTTGTGGAATCTCACAAACAATAATTATATTTAAAGTAAAGAATTATTAAACACAGCATGGTCCAATAAATTTTACAATAATATAATAATATTTAATTTTAACATTTAATTTGAATATAAATTTTTTTTATTTGTTAATGATGTTACTTTGTGTTATATACTATACTGTATAGGCTTGGGTGTTAGAAAGGCGCACTATATATATATATATATATATATATATATATATATATATATATATATATATATATATATATATATATATATATATATATATATATATACACATATATACATATGTACATTTAACACATTTCATAAATAAATAAACAAACAAACAAACAAACAAATAAATAATTGTAATCAAAATTGAGTGAAATTTGTTTTCAGACTTTTTTCTACATTTAAAATATGATGGTATTTTCTAACCCTGGCACCTCCAGGGTTAGGGGTTCAATTCCCACCTTTGCCCAATGTGCGTGTTCTTCCCGTGCTTCGGGGGTTCCTCCGGGTACTCTGGTTTCCTCCCCCAGTCCAGAAGCATGTGCTGTAGGCTGATTAGCATTTCCAAATTGTCCATAGTGCATGAATGTGTGTGTGTGTGTGTGTGTGCGATTGAGCCCTGCAATGGGTTGGCACCCCATCCAGGGTGTCCCCCGCCTTGTGCCCCGAGTCCCCTGGGATAGGCTCCAGGCTCCGCGACCCTGTGTAGAATAAACTGTACAGAAAATGTAATGATGGATGGTTATATATAATGGTGCTTTAAAAAAAAAACAACGTGGCAGTTCTGTGGGCGGAAATGCCTTGGTGATGAGAGACATCAGAGGAGAATGGCCAGACTGGTTTGAGCTAACAGGTTATTCAAATAACCACTCTTTCCAACCACTCGATGGTATGTGGAAAAGCATCTAAGAATGCACAACGAACCTCAAGGTGGATGGGCTACAACTGTAGATCACATTGGGTTCCACCCCTTGCAGCCAAGAACAAGAATATTAAGCTAAAGGCTTTGAAACCGACACAGTTGAAGTACATTAAATTTGGCAGACACCCTTATCCAGATTGACTTACATTTATAAAAAAATTTTAAATACATTTTTAAACTGAGTAGTTGAGGGTTATGGACCTTGCTCAATGGCCCAGCAATAGCAGCTTTGGAGTGTTGGGATCTAAACTCATGACGTATTGATCAGAGCAGTTATTTAAAATGCAATAGTCTTTCTGTCAGCTTGAACTAGTCTGGCCATTCTGCTCGGACCTCTCTCATTAATAAGGTATTTCAGCCCACAGAACTGCCGCTCACTGGTTGTTGTTTTTTTTGTTTTGTTTTTTTTTTGCACCATTCTGTGTAAACTCTAGACCAGTGATCACCAGTCCTCTTCCTTGAGATCTACTGTACCTTCGTGCAGGTTTAATCTCCAGCCAACATCTAACACACCTGTTTTAGTTGATCAAGAACTTCTTAAGCCTTCCAATGATTAGATGGTCAGGTGGGCACGATTATGGTTGGAGCAAAAGTCTTCAGGAACCTTCCAGATCTCCAGGAACAGGGTTGGTGTCCATTGCTCTAGACACTGTTGTGTGTGGAAATCCCAGAACATCAGTAGTTCCTGAAATACTCAAACCAGCCTGTCTGATACCAACAACCATGCCATGCTGTCTGAGGTCACACTCTTCCTTCTATTCTGATGTTTGATATAAACTCTCCATGAAACTCTTGGCATGCATCTGTATGGTTTTCTGCATTGTGCTTCTGCCATATGATTGGCTGTTTGGATAATTGGATGAATGTGCAGGTGTACAGGTGTTCTGGAGGGGGAGTGTATATAAGCACAGAACCAAGGAGATTGCCTTTTTTCCTGTCAGCCAGTAAAACTAGCTCTGTGTGTCACACCAGAGAAGACTGATGAAACCAGATAGTTCAAACACTTCAGGGGGCCTTATCACAACGCTTAAATAGAACCTTTTCAACATCATGATGTTGGGTAAAAGGCCTTACCCAGTAACACACTATGCCAAAGTTGAAAGAAATTCCAGAAATGATGAGGAAGAAGGTGATTGAAATACATCAGTCTGGGAAGGGCTACAAAGCTATTTCAAAGGCTCTCGGGCTCCAAAGGACCAAACTGAGAGCCATTATCTCCAAATGAAAAAACTCAGCACAGTAGTAAAGCTTCTCAGAAGTGGCCGACCTTCGAAAATTCCTCCAAGAGCACAGCAACTACTCATCCAGCAAGTCACAAAAGAGCCATGGACAACAACAAAGGAACTACAGGCCTCTCTTCTCTCATCAATAAAGGTCACTGTTCACGATTCCACTATCAGAAAGACACTGGGCAAAAATAGCATCCATGGCAGGGTGGCGAGGTGAAAACCACTGTTAACCCAGAAGAACATTAAGGCTCATCTGAATTTTGCCAAAACACACCTTCATGACTTTTAAACCTTTTGGGAGAATGTTCTGTGGACTGATGAGTCGAAAGTGGAACTGTTTGGAAAGACAGGGGTCCCATTACATCTGGCATAAACCAAACACTATATTCCACAAATAGAACATCATACCTATGGTCAAGCATGGTGGTGGAAGTGTGATGGTGTGGGGATGCTTTGCTGTTTCAGGGCCTGTGCAACTTGCAGTAATTGAGGGAAACATGATTCTACTCTTTACCAGAAAATCCCAAAGGAGAATGTCTGGTCTTCAGTCTGTAAGTTGAAACTCATTATGCAGCAAGACAATGATCCAAAGCATAGGAGTAAGTCCTAGTCCTAGAAGTAAGTGAAAGACTGAACTCCAGTTATTGGAAGCGTTTGGTTGCAGCTATTGCTACTAAAGGTGGCACAAACAGATTTTAAGGGGGCAATTCGTTTTTTCACAGTGATGATAGGTTTTGGATAACTTGTTTTACTTCAATAAAAAAAAATAAATAAATAAAAACTGTATTGTGTGTTTACTCAGGTTGCCTTTGTTTTATGTTGTATTTCGTTTGAAGATCTAAAACTATTTAGTATGAAATATACACAAAAACAGAAGAAATCAAGATGGGTCAAATACTTTTTCACAGCACTGTAGATGTCTAGGCAGAAGTTTTGTGAAGAAAAAAAAATATATATATACTGTATTACATCCGTGGCCAAAAGTTTTGAGAATGACACAAATATTAATTTTCACAAAGTCTACTACTTCAGTGTTTTTAGATCTTTTTGTCAGATGTTACTAACTGTTACTGAAGTGTAATCAGAAGCATTTCATAAGTGTCAATGGCTTTTATTGACAATTACATGAAGTTTATGCAAAGAGTCAATATTTGCAGTGTTGACCCTTCTTTTTCAAGACCTCTGCAATTCGCCCTGGCATGCTGTCAATCAACTTCTGGGCCACATCCTGACTGATGGCAGCCCATTCTTGCATAATCAATGCTTGGAGTTTGTCAGAGTTTGTGGGTTTTTGTTTGTCCACCCGCCTCTTGAGGATTGACCACAAATTCTCAATGGGATTAAGGTCTGGGGAGTTTCCTGGCCATGGACCCAAAATGTCGATGTTTTGTTCCCTGAGCCACTTCGTTATCACTTTTGCCTTGTGGCAAAGTGCCCCATCATGCTGGAAAAGGCATTGTTCATCACCAAACTGTTCTTGAATGGTTGGGAGAAGTTGCTCTCTGAGGATGTTTATGTACCATTCTTTATTCATGGCTGTGTTCTTAGGCAAATTTGTGAGTGAGCCCACTCCCTTGGCTGAGAAGCAACCCCACACATGAGTGGTCTCAGGATGCTTTACTGTTGGCATGACACAGGACTGATGGTAGCGCTCACCTTTTCTTCTCCGGACAAGCTTTTTTCCAGATGCCCCAAACAATCGGAAAGGGGATTCATCAGAGAAAATGACATTAACCCAGTCCTCAGCAGTCCAATCCCTGTACTTTTTGCAGAATAGCAATCTGTCCCTGATGTTTTTCCTGGAGAGAAGTGGCTTCTTTGCTGCCCTTCTTGACACCAGGCCATCCTCCAAAAATCTTAGCCTTACTGTGAGTGCAGACGCACTCACACCTGCCTGCTGCCATTCCTGAGCAAGCTCTGCACTGGTGGTTCCCCGATCCCGCAGCTGAATCAACTTTAGGAGACGGTCCTGGCGCTTGCTGGACTTTCTTGGGCGCCCTGAAGCTTTCTTCACAACAGCTGAACCTCTCTCCTTGAAGGTCTTGATGATCCGATAAATGGTTGATTTAGGTGCAATCTTACTAGCAGCAATATCCTTGCCTGTGAATCCCTTTTTGTGCAAAGCAATGATGGCTGCACGTGTTTCCTTGCAGGTAACCATAGTTAACAGAGGAAGAACAATAATTTCAAGCACCACCCTCCTTTTAAAGCTTCCAGTCTGTTATTCTAACTCAATCAGCATGACAGAGTGATCTCCAGCCTTGTCCTCGTTAACACTCTCACCTGTGTTAACGAGAGAATCACTGACATGATGTCAGCTGGTCGTTTTGTGGAAGGGCTGAAATGCAGTGGACATGTTTTTTTGGGATTAAGTTCATTTTCATGGCAAAGAGGGACTTTGAAATTAATTGCAATTCATCTGATCACTCTTCATAACATTCTGGAGTATATGCAAATTGCCATCATAAAAATTGAGGCAGCAGACTTTGTAAAAGTTAATATTTGTGTCATTCTCAAAACTTTTGGCCACGGCTGTACATTCACTTATTTAAAAAAATCTGTAAGTCAGGAGCAAGGCTCTCTCATCAGTCAAACACCTGCTGAAAGGAGCGTTTCATCCATTTAACTGCTTCCTTTCACTACAACAATGTTGGTAAGTTGTCTTCTGGACGAATCTGAACAAGTTTCAGTGATCACATCTAGAAATATTCTGGCCAGGCATACCCCGGACCAGAATCCTTTAGCCAGGTTGTTAAGCTGAACGCTGTTCATGTGGTGATTTGAATCAGTGAAACTGTTCTTTCTGTCTCTTGGCATAACAGGAATCAAGTCTGACTGGAAAAACACAAAACTGGTTTCACACAGCAATAGCAAAGGTCCATGGCAAGTAAACACTCCTCTCTATTTACTAAAGCGCACAGTCAGTGAAGACCTGACTCAGACTTTACATACATTCACAGAGGGACAGAGAAATCAAATCCTCGTCCTAAAGGATACGACAAAATGGTATCTCAGAAATGTCAAATCCTGGGCCTTGTTCTGGCACTGATTGGCTTTGTTGGCATCATCGTCATCTGTGGTTTACCAGCCTGGAAGATGTCAGCTTTCATTGGAGCCAACATTGTGACTTTCCAGGTCTATTGGGAAGGCTTATGGATGGATTGCGTGGTTCAAGCCACAGGCCAGATGCAGTGTAAGGTCTACGATTCCCTCCTTATTCTTCCTGTACATTTGCAAGCAGCTCGAGCCTTAATAATCGTCGCCATTGTTGTTGGTATCTTTGGAATTATCGTAACCATCATCGGCGGCAAATGCACCAGTTTTGTACAGGATGAGAGTGCTAAGGCTAAGATCGCCATCGCCAGTGGGATCATCTTCATCATCACAGGGATTCTCGTTGTGATTCCAGTGTGCTGGACTGCAAACGCTATTATCAGAGACTTTTACAACCCTGCCCTTACGGACGCCCAAAGGAAGGAACTGGGACCTTGCCTGTATATCGGCTTCGGATGTGCTGCACTTCTCATTGCAGGTGGAGCCCTCCTCTGTAGCTCATGTCCACCAAAAGATGATACTCCCTATCATGTGAAATATTCTCCGCCAAAATCTACAGTGAGCAGCAGCAAGGTTTATGTATAAGACGGACACAAATTCAGTCACTTTAGTGGACTGGTAAAATGATTATTTAATCATTTTAATTGAAGGCAATTCAATCAAAGAACTTCTTAGCACTATCCAGCGTGCATTAGACTAAAATCTATCAGCCTGTGGCTATAAGCTGGTCATTTCCATTACATACAAAACATCGTCAAGAAACATCATGGGCTTTTTGGTGACCAACATAGAGTTTTACACAAAATGAAAAATATTAAATTGTAATCATTTGCATTTAAGCTATCTTGTAGAATCTCACAAGCAATAAGGATATATGTACTACTTTTATGTACTATATATAAACATGCATTTTTTTCATTTATATGGCAACTTTTGGAAATTGCTGAATTACTGCCTCTGAAGGTCAAACTCACTGTAATGCTATATCCTACACTGAGACTTCTTTTTGTCAATCCTTTTTCAAGCTACATTACACTTAAATCGAATAATTATGAAACATAGCATGGTACAGTAATGTAATCAACAAAATGGGGAGGGAACTTTGTTTTCCGATTTTCTATAATATTAATTATGTCCACACGTGCATGTGAATTTGTCTATGTTGACACAGAAAAGATGTGATTGTGCAGAAATCCTATTTGCCTTGTAATTTTAAGAAATATATAGTATGTGTCTATATGTGCCAGTGAACATGTTTATGATTTGTGTTTATGAAGGAAACAGACTTCTTTATTTGTCGGAATGGCATATTACATATTATACGTTTGGAAGTATAAAGGCTGTTTTTCGAATCATTAGCTCATTACATTAGCATCATCATTACAGAGTCGTGCGTTCATGATAACAAATAGGACAATGAGCTTTTTCAGATTATGTTGGTGGTTTCCCTTCATTATTATTTTATTTATTTTAACCACAACACTCTCCTTTATGCTCCCTCACACAGCCAGCGATCAGTTAAGGACCAACGCCTGGTAGTGCCTCTTCTGTGAACACTTAACTAACCCCTAACTAAAAAACATTCTGCACTTACACCTCTACTCTGCACACTTTGCTTCTCTAGAGCTCAATTAAAAATCTTGTATGGTAGCACTACTTGTATTGTTCTCCTCTTGATATATCGCTTTGCTTGTAATGTATTTGTAAGTCGCTTTGGATAAAAGTGTCTGCTAAATGAATAAATGTAAATGTTAATAGTAATTATGGCTTTTTACTTTGTATGCCAGTTGCACACAGGCTGTATCACACAAACAAGCAGATAACATTTCTCCTGTCAGTTCTCAAATATTTTCACCCCAGAGAGGATTGATGAAACTCAAGAGACGCCATGTACAAATACTTCTGGGGGTGTGTCACACGTTTAGGGTTTTTAGGGTTAGGGTTAAGGAAACCCGAGTCTCATTCCCTCTGATGGGAAATTTTGTGATTATTTTCCCTCCTTGGTGATTAAAGTGAACTTGTGGTCAGTTTTGTTACTGGAAACTATCGCAACAATTTTGAGTCTAATTGGAGCCAAATTTAAGAAATAACAGCTTTGTTCAGGTAGAATCAGTCATCTGATCAGAATCACTGAACTGATCCTCAACATGCACAAGAGAGATAAGGTAGAGCTGAAGTCAATGTTGCCAACTCTTTTTGGGGCAAAGTAGCTAATCTTCATAAAGACCTCATTCACAACTCACATTGAAATATGAATTACCTCTTTTGAGTGACCAACAGGTTTAGAAAATGTTGCTGTTTCACAGACATAAGCCTATGTTTAATTTGTTTAATTGCAAAAAAACAGCTTCTGTATGTTCCTGATTTTTTTTTTTTTTCTGGCTAGTTCCAGGTCTTTTGTGTGGTCTTTGAGATGTACTTGGGCTGGATATTTTGCTAAAACCTGACAATCCTGGGTAACTATATTCTTCTCTAGGTGCCTCACTGGCGACAGGACACACACTCGGGTTCCACTCCTTTCAGCAAAGAACAGGAAATTCAGGCTACCATGGGCGCAGGCTGGACAGCTGAAGACTAGAAAAAGACTAGCCAATGTTTTTCCACGCTTTAAATGTACAGTTTCGGTGAACCTGTGCCCACTGTAGCATGAGGTTCCTGTTCTTTGCAGGAGTAGAACCCGATGTAGTCTTCTGCTCAAGGTTCAACATGTTGTGAGATGCTTCTCTGCTCACCAGGGTTGTAAAAAGTAGCTATTTGAGTTACTGTAACCTTCCTGTCAGATTTTTTTCTCCCCCACAAACAACAGTTACACCTACTCAAATTCTTTCTTTCAGGTTCACAATTCCTATTCTACAAATCACAAATTAAGAAACTCATACGCTCACATTTTTGCTACAGTTGTTGCAGTGAATATGGTACAAAACACATTCACACACCTGTATCAGAAAAGCTGATGTGAAGTCATGGACAAATTTTGCACAGCCGCAAATCATGCAGTGAGAGTTGCACACCTGTAGAATATTTTGTCACAAATACATTCTTTTCTTGGATATTTTTCGAGCACAAACACAACTCAATAACTACAACTGCTTGAATCTGCCGCTACTAGTCTCAGGTTCCGCATGCTCTCACTTTTGCACCACATATCACTGTGAATGAACCTGTAGAGCCAGGGGCGGGCAACGTTCAGAGATCAGAGAGCTTTTGGCCAATCAAGGGAGCTTGTTCGCTTGCTAAGGGACAAAATTAAAAAGCTCCAGGCAGCCTCCTGTTCCCGAGCTGGCATCTGATGTTTAAGGTATGTTTTTTCTGATATCATCCACCATTATACTTTAAATGATATGTGCTGGTTTTCCTTTAATTTGTCACCCATCTGTATGTTTTCCCTACATGTTTGTAAGTAGATGGATGTAAAACCAAAACCAAATATTTGCAATTGTGACATCTTATTGAGTGTCAAGTACCAGTAGTCCAAGAGTAGTTCGTAACTGTGTGTACAGTATCTCACAAAAGTAAGTACACCCCTCACATTTTTGCAAATATTTTATTCTATCTTTTCATGGGACAACACTGACGAAATGACACTTTGCTACAATGTAAAGTAGTGAGTGTACAGCTTGTATAACAGTGTAAATTTGCTGTCCCCTCAAAATAACTCAGCACACAGCCATTAATGTCTAAACCGCTGGCAACAAAACTGAGTACACCCCTAAGTGAAAATGTCCAAATTGGGCCCAATTAGCCATTTTCCCTCGCCGGTGTCGTGTGACTCATTAGTGTTACAAGGTCTCAGGTGTGAATTGGGAGCAGGTGTGTTAAGTTTGGTGTTATCGCTCTCACACTCTCTCATACTGGTCCCTGGAAGTTCAACATGGCACCTCATGGCAAAGAACTCTCTGAGGATCTGAAAAAAAGAATTGTTGCTCTACATAAAGATGGCCTAGGCTATAAGAAGATTGCCAACACCCTGAAACTGAGCTGCAGCACGGTGGCCAAGACCATACAGTGGTTTAACAGGACAGGTTCCACTCAGAACAGGCCTCGCCATGGTCGACCAAAGAAGTTGAGTGCATGTGCTCAGCATCATATCCAGAGGTTGGCTTTGCAGAATAGACGTATGAGTGCTGGCAGCATTGCTGCAGAGGTTGAAGGGGTGGGTGGTCAGCCTGTCAGTGCTCAGACTATACGCCGCACACTGCATCAAATTGGTCTGCATGGCTGTCATCCCAGAAGGAAGCCTCTTCTAAAGATGATGCACACGAAAGCCCGCAAACAGCTTGTTGAAGACATGTCCTGTGGTTTGATGAGACCAAGATAAACTTATTTGGTTCAGATGGTGTCAAGCGTGTGTGGCGGCAACCAGGTGAGGATACAAAGACAAGTGTGTCTTGCCTACAGTCAAGCATGGTGGTGAGAATGTCATGGTCTGGGGCTGCATGAGTGCTGCTAGCACTGGGGAGCTAATGCCAACATGTACTGTGATATATTGCAGAGCATGATCCCCTCAGAGCAGAGCATGATCCCCTCCCTTCGGAAATTGGGCCGTAGAGCAGTATTCCAACATGATAACGACCCCAAACACACCTCCAAGACGACCACTGCCTTGCTAAAGAAGCTGAGGGTAAAGGTGATAGACTGGCCAAGCATGTCTCCAGACCTAAACCCTATTGAGCATCTGTGGGGCATCCTCAAATGGAAGGAGGAGGAGCGCAAGGTCTCTAATAACCACCAGCTCTATGATGTCGTCATGGAGGAGTGGAAGAGGACTCCAGTGGGAACCTGTGAAGCTCTGGTGAACTCCATGCCCAACAGGGTTAAGACAGTGCTGGAAAATAATAGTGGCCACACAAAATATTGACACTCTGGGCCCAATTTGGACATTTTCACTTAGGGGTGTACTCACTTTTCTTGCCAGCAGTTTAGACATTAATGGCTGTGTGTTGAGTTATTTTGAGGGGACAGCAAATTTACACTGTTATACAAGCTGTACACTCACTACTTTACATTGTAGCAAAGTGTCATTTCTTCAGTGTTGTCCCATGAAATGATATAATAAAATATTTACAAAAATGTGAGGGGTTTACTCACTTTTGTGAGATACTGTATTTCCCTTGCCTTTCCATTTAAATAAGGCACCCAAACATGTTCCAGCATGACAATGTCCCTGTGAAGAAAGTGAGGTCCATGAAGATGGTTTGCAGAGGTTGATTTGGAAGAACTCAAGTGGCCTGCACAGAGCCCTGACCTCAACCCCAGTGAACACCATCCAGATGAATGGAAACCACCAGGCCTCGTTGCCTGACACCAGTGACGGCCTCACTAATGCTCTTGTGGCCGAATGGAAAATTCCCACAGCCACATTCCAAAATCTAGTGGAAAGCCTTCCCAGAAGAGTGAAGGTTATTATAACAGCAAAGGAGGGACCAACTTTGGAATGGGATATTCAAGAAGCACATATGGGTATGATGGTCAGATGTCACATACTTTTGGCCATATAGTGTACCTAATGACAATTCTTGACCTGCCTAACAAGTCTTAATGAATCAGTTAAGTTCTGAGACTTTATAACTGGAAGGGTGTACAAGGCACATGCCATTAATGCTATTTTTATTCATCAAACAAATATAAGTAGAAAACTGTGCCAAATATTGAAGAATCATATAAACACACTAGGGTAGCATGGTGGCACAGCAGGTAGGGTTGCTGTCACCACAGGGTCCCCATTTCGGCGCAAGCTACTGTCTTTCACATGTTGAATATGGGGGCACTAATGTTGAAATTGAACAATTGGCTTTGCACTGCTTGTTTTGTATTAGTCAATCATGGACAGGGCAAAGATGAACTCATCCTCTTTAATGTGGTAGCAATGAATCCACACATGAAAGACTCTTCACATGGTAACAAGGTAAGAGGTGTTTGTGTGTGCAAGGCAGTGTTTCTAACCAAAATATAAAATCTGAGAGAAATGTAATTCCCCAGGATGTTGATTGTAAATTGCTTTTCCTGATCAGGTTTAGCTTCCTGAAACATGACCAAAAGAGGTTCAGGACAAACAAAAAAGGCTGGATTTGTGTTTACAGGTGGCTCAAATTAATACTGTTGTGAATATTGTCCTTGAATGAACAGAGAATCTGGTTTGGCTAGTAGTATGTAAGTTTAGAATCCGGAAGGGATGGTCTGTCCAGGAGCACACACCTCCTCTCTTATTCTCATCTGCTTTAGTTTGGTGTAAGTGCGTGACCTA
The DNA here is from genome assembly GCA_023630585.1 of Cranoglanis bouderius. Taxonomy (NCBI): domain Eukaryota; kingdom Metazoa; phylum Chordata; class Actinopteri; order Siluriformes; family Cranoglanididae; genus Cranoglanis; species Cranoglanis bouderius. The sequence continues at coordinate 20,712,226 of CM042541.1, forward strand.
GTACTCATGTGGATACTTGATGCTGGTAATCGGAAAGTTGTCTGAGAGAGAGTTTCTGAGTGACAGGAAAGTCAGAGAAATAGTGAAGTAGAAAAAGAGTCTCTATAAAAACGAGGATTTAAAATCAATTTCTAGTTAGCTGCAGTTTCAACCAGAAGATAAAAGACAGTGCAGATCATTTAGTTTGAATCCAGTGATCAAGAGAGAAATGACTTCACAAGGGATACATTTCTTGGGCAGTGTTCTTGCTCTGCTTGGTTGGGTGGGTGTTCTTCTCTCCTGCATCATACCAATGTGGCGTGTGACTTGCTTCGTGGGTGCAACCATTCTTACCACTGAGATCATATGGGAGGGCATCTGGATGAACTGTGTGGTACAGAGTACAGGTCAGATGCAATGTGACCCTTATGACTCCATGCTGGCGCTCAGCTCTGATCTGAAGGCAGCTCAGGTGCTCACAGTAGGATCACTTCTGACTGGCTCACTGGGACTCATACTGGCCTTCATTGGAGGAAAATGCACTCGCGTTCTGGAATACAGTGGTGGAGCTGCAAAAGGTAGAGTTGCCACTGCTGCTGGCGTGACACTGATCATTAGTGCCCTGCTCTGTCTGATTCCTGTCACATGGGCTGCTGTTGCTGTGATCCAGATCTTTTACAACCCACAGATAATTGACGCCCAGCGCAGAGAGATTGGGGCAGCTATCTACATTGGCTGGGGCGCTTCCATCCTTCTCTTATTGGGTGGTGGTATGCTCTGTAGCACTTCCTGTTCCCAGAAGGCAGAAGATGACAGCCCTTCAGTCAACTACAGGTTTGTATGTTCATCTGGAGCTGGATCTAGCATCAGAAGTTCACGGCACATCCGGGTCCATAGTCCAAGCCAGAATAGAAAGATACTGGTGAGGTCTGATGGTGCTCCAGTCAATCAGCAGCAGTGGCAGCAGCACAAAACAACCTCTGAAGGATCTAAGAAGAGCAAGACATCGACTACAAAATTGGAAGAGCCCATGATAGAGTCTGAGCGAAGTGATGGGCCGTCTACAAAGTCCCAGCTGAATCACGTGGGCTCTGACCACAGCCTGGGATCTTCTGAAAGTGAGGCCGCTTCTGCATGTCCTGAGAAGACCTACATCTGATCTGGAAAGACCCCTCAACAGCATCTTATGGTGCATCACATACATATTCGGATTCAAAAAGGGGTTTTAATAAAGAAATAATCACAAAATTGGACATTCTGATAAAGCTTTGTGTATTGATTGGTACCATAGATGACATTTCAAAAGTCTCCACTGGTACCTCAGGGTGTATTGATTTATCTTGTTATAGATAGATAGATAGATAGATAGATAGATAGATAGATAGATAGATAGATAGATAGATAGATAGACATATTCTATTTAGAATTTTTTTCTAATTTAATACAACAATATTCAACTTGAGTGATTATTTGGTCTGTCCCCTTTTTACTTGTGCGTGTGCATAGTGTGCACTCGAGCTTGCATGGACTCCACAAGCTTGTGCAGAACCTTATGGTCCATTTTAGATCAAATCCATCGGATTGTCATCTGAACACAAGCTTCAATAGAAGAGATGAGGAATGAGGAAAATCTGACCATTTGTACAAAGCAGTTCATATGGTCAGTATCATAAATTTGCTTATGTTTAAATAGAGATCTAGAAATAGTGCAGAATCTTGAATAGTAAATATTTATGACATTGAACATTTACTTGCTTTGTTTTAAATATTTCAACATTCTAAAGCCTTCTGTTGATTTTAAATTGGAAAAAAAAAAAAAAACCCTGATCCCAACTGTATAAGTATGTATGCTCTCACCGTCCACTTTATTAGAAACGCCAATCATGTGGCAGCAGCACAATGCAAGACATCATGCAGATACAGGTCAACAGCTTCAGGTTATGTTCACATCAAACATCAAAATGTGGAAAAAGTGTGATCTCAGTGACTTTAACCGTGGCATGGTTGTTGATGCCAAATCTGGTTTGAGTATTTCAAAAACTGCTGATCTCCTGGGAGTTTCACACACAGCAGTCTCTAGAGTTTACACAGAACAGTGCAAAAAAACAAAAAACATTGGATTCCAATCCTGCCAGTCAAGACCAAGAATCTGAGGCTATCATGGGCACAGACTCATCCAGACTGGACAGCTGAAGACTAGAAAAAGACCGGGTGATTGTTTTTCTAATGAGCCCGTGCCCATTATGGTTGTAAAGAGTGTGTATATGAGTTGCTATATCCTTCCTGGCAGCTTGAAACAATCTGAACGTTTTCCTCCGACCTCTCTTGGGCGTTTCCACCCACAGAACTGTCGCTCACTCAGTGTTTTTTTCTTTTTTGCACCATTCTGTGTTTCAGAATTTCTTACTTTGGTATGTTGGTGTGTTTCTTTTTTTAAATCGTACAAAAGTCTAAAACTTTCAGTTTGTTTCCAGTTATAAATGGGAAAAAAAACAGACTATATACTGCAGTGATGTGTCGGGTTAAAGATTGCCTTGAATTTTCTTCAAATATACCAATTGCACAATTTATTAACCTAACCTATCTAATCTATTGCTCAAAGATTGGTCTGAATGCTGTTTTTTGTGGTATCAGTATTTCAAAGTACAATACTGTAATATTAATAACTAACTAATGACATATTGTGCAACTTTAGCCTCTATGATCCCTGGAAAGATCTACTGAGCCGTTAATAATTAGAAACCAATTTAATTGTCTCAACAATCTTTTACGCCAGTTTTAACTTGGATAAAGCCAGCTTTAGTGATTTAGATAAATAACTGAGAGTACAAACATGATGTGGAGCACAAAGATGAACGTTTTTTTATGTAGTGGTTCAACTTTAATGAACTGTTTGAGAGAATGGTTATAAATGTTATAAAATCCTTAATAAGATTTACATTTAACATACAACTTCTAGAAGCACAAATTACTGCTTTTTTTCATAACAGAATTACAGATCTAACAAAACTGTGTCCAACAGGTGTGTCCGAGGTTAACATTTGGTCGAAAGAAAAATCCCCCTTTGTTTCCGCCCTTCTGCATTACCCTTTTATTATGGGCCTCTGGTGTGAAAGAGAGTTCCAGGCCAAACTGGTTTTACAGAGAGTCGTCTCACGGAAGTCGTTTACATTTCATGAGGTCTCAGAGCAGTCAAAAAAGATTCAAATAGTTTCACTGTATGCACTGAAGTGTTCTGTAATAGTTTGCATTCCAAAATGCACAGTGCATTTGCTGTGAGTCACACTGATGTATGATGATATTAGCTTGTTTGTCATGTGCAAATAAACTTCAAACTGCTTGCACTTCTTTTATTTCTTTATTTCTGTTTTGTATTTCAGTACCTTTGGAATTATAGTTATTTCATTGTATAACTGCTTCCTTGTGCTGTTGTCTAAGCTGTTCTAGTGTGCTGGTACTATTGAAACTTAAGATGAATGTGAACATTTAAAATATGATGATTTACCAGATATCAAAGACTGGGCTACTTTTCTTTAGTTAGGAAGATGTTTTGGACATTTTCAGGTGAAAAGGAGGACTAACTAATGAAGTGTAGAGAATGCCTTTGTTTGGCTTCTCAAGATATAATCTTATCCTGTTGTAGGAAAATAAGCTTAAAATCCCGTAAACTTCAAATGTTCATCATAGTACAATTAATCTATTCCAACTTTAGATCTAAATAGACAGAAATAGTGCAGATGTAACATGGGATTGTTTTTCTTTAGTAAACAATATTCTGCTCGCTCAAATAAACCTGAGCACATGGAAGATAATCAGCAAACAAACGCACTTGTTAGAAACTGGAACTAATTGTGTAGTAAGGCTGCCATCTAGTGATGGGATAAAAAGAAATTCGTCTTCTAATATGAACAGATTAGTATTAAGATTTGTTAATACTGATGAATAGATACAGGTAGTGGATATAATCTCAAAGCAATTCGTTTTGATTTTGATTCATGGTGCCTTGATTTGATTACAAGAAATTTTTAAGCATACCACTTCATACCATTGCTATGAAGATGACACTCAACTCATCCCAGGTGATTCATACCCATGTCAGGATCTTGTGACCCTGAACAACTCTCAGATCTCACCTTCGGGCACTACTCATGTCGATTTCCCCTTTACAACATCAGAAGGATTTGTCCATTTCTATCCACACAGACCACTCAGGTGATTGATCAGTCCCTTGTTATTTCGAGATTGGACTACTGCAACTCGCTCCTGGCAGGTCTCCCTCTGCGCCATTCAATTCTGCAACTCTGCAACTGATCCACAATGCAGGTGCACAACTTGTTTACAACCTTCCTAAGTTCTCCCACACCACCCCTTTGCTGCACTTCCTCCATTGGCTTCCTGTAGCTGCCCACATCAGATTTAAAACACTGATGCTTGCCTACAAAGCCAAAAATGGACCAGCACCCACCTGCCTTAAAGCACTTATCAAACCCTGCACTGCACCACGTTCCCTCCAGTCCTCTAGCACTGCTCGACTGGTCCCACCATCGCTCAGGCTGCAAGGAAGGGATGCATCAAGACACTTCTCTGGTCTGGCACCTAGGTGGTCTGTATGTCCAAACAATTGAGTCCCTGGCAGTCTTCAAATGATGACTAAAGGCCTACCTCTTCATGCAGTACTTAAATTAGCACTTTAGTTTAAATAAGTAATTAAATCTTGTGTTGTCTGTGTGCTTTTCTTACTATATTACCTCCCCAACATAGTTTTTTAGACCGTATTCTTAGTCCATGACCTAGTATCAGGATGTATTTATTGATAGCGACTTCAAAGCCCTTCTATAAGTCGCTCTGGATAAGGCTGTCTGCCAAATGCCTTAAATGTAAATGTTATCCTTTTTTTTAAAAAATTTATTTATGTAACCTTATGTATACCTTATGATTATTTTTTTTTACAATAGGATCTCTTGTTTCTTTAAAAACTTATTATTATTTCCAACAATCATTAAAAAACATGTCTTCCCATAGTGTTTATTACTGTGATCAGAAAAGTTTCCCATCCCTAATATATAGATATTAACATTTATTGTTCTATTAACATTTATTGTTTCTATAGAATTGATAACAGTGCGATAAAATAAACCTTGTAGCTGGAACTACTCTCAGAGCTGCTGCTATAGAAAATTAATCAACCCCTTATGACATAATACAGTTTATTATTTATTTACATAATTTGACTCTGAATATTGGTTTTAATTATATTAATCAATCATTATTTTGATTCCCAATTAAGTGATTAGTAACTGTGGATAAAAGCATTACTTAACAGCAAGACTATACTGTGGAGACATTTTTTAAAAATGTCTACATATCTAAATGTTTATATTTAGCAGGAGGGCAGTAGTAACTCAGTGGTTAAGCTGTTGGACTACTGATTGGAAGGTTGTGAGTTCAAATCCCAGCACTACCAAGCTTCCACTGCTAGGCCCTGAGCAAGGGCCTTAACCCTCAATTGCTCAGTTGTATAAATGAGATCAATGTAAGTCACTCTGGATAAGGGCAGCTGCCAAATGCTGTAAATGTACATTGCTTCAACGTTAAATATTAGGCTGCCTCATTAATTCTCGGACTGTTTTTTATAAAAATGATCAGCAAAATAATATGATAATTGTTACAACAGTATTTTTTTTTTATTGAGATTTTAATCAAAAATACTTCAAAAATATGATCTCTCTTTAACTGACTTCACTGGTCATTGTTTTTGTCCTATTCACCTGCCGAAATATTACACATAAAGTCACTATTAGGCTACTGCTACTATTTAAAGGCCATGCATGTGTATAATATGTCTTTATGTATAATATGTCTCCCAGCTCCTAGCACTATTCTAGCACAACCACGTCCGTATTTAATGAGCTCTCTGATAGAGATAAACGACTCCAGGTATGTACCCAAACTCGTGTTCAGACACCGCTTTCTCCCACTTGTCCACTTCAGTGACAGCTGCACGACTCCATTTCTTTTCTTCCTCCATCGCTCGAATCTCACGTTCCAGCTCTGCTTTGTACTCGAGATTATCAGCATTCCCTCTTGTAGTCATGCACACATAGCCGCCTGCAGCAAAAAAGCAATGTAGTTTAAAAAGAAACACCCAGCTTTCACATCTCATACGCACACATTACATGCCTGATAATGAGAACATATAATGGACTTCATATGAATGTGCATGTGTTAGGTATTGATCAGGATGTGCATGTGTTAGGTGCATGTGTTAGGTGCATGTGTTAGGTGCATGTGTTAGGTGCATGTGTTAGGTGCATGTGTTAGGTGCATGTGTTAGGTGCATGTGTTAGGTGCATGTGTTAGGTGCATGTGTTAGGTATTGATCAGGATGTGCATGTGTTAGGTGCATGTGTTAGGTGCATGTGTTACGTATTGATCAGGATGTGCATATGTTAGGTGCATGTGTTAGGTGCATGTGTTAGGTGCATGTGTTAGGTGCTGATCAGGATGTGCATGTGTTAGGTGCATGTGTTAGGTATTGATCAGGATGTGCATGTGTTAGGTGCATGTGTTAGGTGCATGTGTTACGTATTGATCAGGATGTGCATATGTTAGGTGCATGTGTTAGGTGCATGTGTTAGGTGCATGTGTTAGGTACTGATCAGGATGTGCATGTGTTAGGTGCATGTGTTAGGTATTGATCAGGATGTGCATGTGTTAGGTGCATGTGTTAGGTATTGATCAGGATGTACCTGGCTTGGTGGCTTGCCAGAGCTCCTTGATGACTGCCACTGGTACATTCCCAGTACTCAGAGCTCCCACAATTACTACAACATCATATGACTCTGAAATGATAAAAAGAGTGATCTTAGTAAAACATACACTAGTCCTGTACAGTGCTGTATAGAAAGTACTTCAAGTACTTATAGTCAGAGTAGACTACATCTGAGAGAATGTCTGATCAGATATATTTCTTTTAATGGATTCAATTTTGATAGCAGTGAAAAAGTGTGACCATGAAGTGCATAACAGCCAGCATTACCACTGAGAAAATATTGTTTATATATGTTTAAATTCGTCTCAGAATGAGTTTATGAGCTGATTAGTCTTTTTGCCCCTCGTTTATTTTTGTATTTTATTGAAACTATACACGTTTATTATTATATAGACGTATATGACAGATCAGCAGTCGTCCAAATGAAAGGATCCAAATGTAATCTAATTAAATGGCACTTTCTTCTTTGGTAATCTAAAAAGTTATGTTATTGATTGAATCTCTAGTGTGTCATTTGTATCAGATTGTATTTCCCCAGAATCAATCTCTGCCTGAACTCCTCTTTACCCAGTCACTAGCTTGTTCTGAATGGCCTCCTTTAGGCAAAGTCACAATTGTTCCATATTCTTTCCATGGATTTGTTTTGATAACTCTTTGGCCTCCGTAATGCTGTTTGTTTAGGTATGTTCTCTAACAAACTCTAGGGCCAAGAACAGGTGTATTTCTATTAAAATCAGACTACAGCTAATTATGTGTAATTATCTGATGGAACCTGGTTTCACCAGAACTAATTTAAGGCTTTCACAGCAACAGGGGTGAATACTTATGCAATCACAACTTTTATGTTCTTTTTTTTATTTGTAAATCAATTTGAAAACTATATTGATTTGTCCTCCCACTTCAATACTATGGGCTATTTTGTGTAGATTCATGACTTAAAATCCCCAATTAATTGAATTTCAGTTCCAGGTTGAAACACTACAAAATGTATAAAAGTACAAGGGGGTGAATAATTATGCAAGGCACTGTATTTTCATTACATATGTTATGTTAGCCTGTGGTGTGGAATGTGTAAATCACGTTCAATATTTATGACAACGTCCTGTAGTTTAAGGTGGGATGATGCATTTTATTATGGGAAATTGTTGTAGTGTGGGTGGTCTGATTAACAATCCATCACAAAAAACTAAAAAATCTGTGAAATCTGGGGTCTCTCACATCTTCATTATCGGTTAGGATTGGATACGAAAAGTTTATTACCATCTTGTACAGGTAAGGGATCCTGACACAGCATGCACTGCTTAAGCTCCTGATAAAGGCCTGCTTTTGTGGCCAGATTCAACATTTTCTCACTTCCATCCACTCCCACAAAGTGATGAAACCCCATTTTCTTCAGCTGTAGAAACACAATCATTCACACTATCTTAGAGGTCCTATCAAGTAAATCATGTGAATCAAAAGAAGATAGAAATAACATAAAAATGATATTAAAACATGAAAATTGTTCTCTTACATGTCCAGCGACCAGCCCTGTCCCACATGCCACATCCAGAATAATGGCTCTCTCTTTCTCACTGGTGAAGTGTGAAGCAATGCATTCTGCAGCTAAAAAAGGAGCACGGTAGTCCAATATTCCGGTATCCTTCAAAAATAATTTCAAATACATTAATTACATGTTGGATTAGGTTCAGTAGTGAGAGTAGCCATAACAATAAGCATCTAAAAGTGTTTGCTTTTGTATTGGTTACCTGTTCATAGCTCTCAGCCCAGGTGTTGTAGAACATAACCTTCTCCTCGGGCCCCGTATTTTTATGGACTGAAAGAATTGTCTTCCTCACATCCTCGAAGGTCTTGGTATCTGCCATTACTTATGGGAAACAAGAATAGAACGCATTTGTCACTATAAACTTACAGAATAGATTAATTTTCAGATGCTCAGTCAGAGTCAAACCAGAGCCCATGGTTTTTGATTATTTACAGTGTTTGAAGAGTCAGATAATTTATTATGCTTTGGAATTGTTATTCATAATCACAATTCTTGATCTGCCTAATGAGTTAAGTAATTTCTTAACAAGTGAATTAAGTTCTGAGACTTTAACTGGGGTGGTTGGGGGGGTATGTCATAGTGGCTTAATGGTTAGCACTTTTGCCTCGCACCTCCAGGGTTGGGAGCTTGAATTGAGTCTGCATGTTCTCCCCGTGCTTCAGGGGTTTCCTCCAGGTAATCCGGTTTCCTCCCCCAGTTCAAAGCCATGTATTGTAGGCTGATTGGCATTTCCAAATTGTCTGTAGTGTGTGAATGGGTGTGTGAGTGTGCACGATTGTGCCCTGCGATGGGTTGGCACCACGTCCAGGGTCTCCCCCACTTTGTGCCCCGAATCCCCTGGGATAGGCTCCAGGCTCCCCCATGACCCTGTGTAGGATAAGCGCTACAGAAAATGGATGGATGGACTTTAACTGTAGAAGTGTCAAACTTTTGCATACAACTGCAAATTAATTGTGGCACATACCACAATTATTATTGTATTTTTTCTAGATTTTTTTTAGTTCATCAAATATAAGGTAACTGTGCATTACATATTTTCAAATAGTTTGCTGCAGCAATTGTGTTTAATTCTCTTCACTTGGAAAAGCAACAAAACATGTCATTTGCTCAGGGTGCCCAAACATTTGCATACAACTGCAAATTAATGTTGTGGAACATCTGCAAGACAAGTTAGTTCCTGTTATTACTTACATTATAGCAGCTATAAACTGTTGTTCTCTCACCAGCCAGTCTCTTTTCTCTCGCTTGAAGTTAATAAGACACAAAAACGCAGCTTGTCATATTATGGTGAAACCACAAAGCACAAAGTTCTCTGTACTCAAGACTTCCCCATGGCGGAAAACGGACTGTTAAAAAGTGCTTACACTGGAGACTTCTTCCATAAATGACCTAAAAACATTTTTTAGCATTTATTATTAGGCATAAATTATGTGGAGTGTTTAGAATGAGCACATTAATATTAACCTGTGATTTGCTCTGTAGCCGGCATTACTAGTCAGAGCCGCTGTTATAGAAAATTAATCAACAACTTGTGACCAATCATAATCGAGAATTCCTATAATAGCATGTCCCAAAATGTTTTATTCATCTTGTATTAAAGCAATTTTAATTTTTTAATTTAAAAACTATTACGATTTTTTATTAATCAAAGAATGACAGGTCATACTTTTTATCAGCTTACAGCAACATATAACGTTGTGAAACATCCACCTACGACTCTAGCTGCAATTATTATTAAAAACATGACACAAAAATATTGCACATTTCCATTATAAGACAGTGTAACTGGTTTGGGTGAAATGTTCAGGTATAACAGGTTGTAATGGCCTTAGTAACAGAGGCAGAGTTAGTGATTTGGGGGGCCCCAGGCAAAATATAGTAATGGAGCCCTCATTTCAGCATTTTAATATGGATATTTACATTTTCACCATAAGTTATTTAGCATTAATAATTTTAAATATATATATATATATATATATATATATATATATATATATATATATATATATATATATATATATATATATATATATATAATTTGTATTTTTAGGGGGCCCTTGGCTTCTGGGGGCCCAAGGCGGTTGCCTACCTTTGCCTAGTCCACCCCTGCTTAGCTTAAAATTAGCTTAGAATTGCTTAAGTGCTTAAAATTGAATTCTTGGACTATATTCATAAAACATTTTTTTTTTTTTTTTTTTTTTTTTTGCAATCATAAGATCTGTGGAGTTTTTAGAGACTAAAAGAAGTCTATGGCTGCAAAAAGTTTGTGAACTCCTACAGGAGATTGTACCTTGCATTTAACTTTTTGCTGTTCTCCTTTTCGCCTGTAGAGCGCTTCTGAATGCAAACTTTTGCCAGCAACAATCTTACTCTTCTCTACCAAATATTAAATCACAGCAGCATGCGACATAGCCATAGAATACCTTTATATTTATCGATATGATCCCAGCTTACGTGGCAGATGTGTTCGCTTTATGTTTATTGCATGTAGCGCGAAAAGGCTAGTCAGCTAGTTGAGTAGCTGCGGTGGAAGCTGCAACTTTTATCCGCGTTGTTGTTCGCCTTTGTGCGGAGAAATCGGAAACTTTACTCCGGGGATTCGGCCTGCAACAATAACCGGAGGACGGAGGGAGTCAGGTAGTCGCTTTCTTTAATTCATCGTGCCATTTTCCTAACAAAACTGCAAAAGAATCCGGCGACAAAAACAACTAATTCGTTTAAACATAACTAGACAGTTAAAGCCAAATAAAATAACTAACCTAAATAGTTATCGCTGTGTATGGGTTGGTATTCGCTAACTAGCTAGACAGCAATATAATTAAAATTTAAGATTATATTAAGGTTAAGATTAAGATTTTCTGTTATTACGATTTAAGGTTTTCTGTTATACATATGGACAACAAGACAGTTAAAAAAAAAAGCAACCGCCTCTCATTTTTGTTCATTTATTATTAGTATTTTTGGCTTCTATGTTTCTAGTTAACTTGCTTGTTAACTAGTTAGCTACAGCTATTGTTTAACAGTGAAGTTAGTTTAATACGAGACAAGGCAACATTAGCTGACAAATTAGCAACATAGCTAAATAGACTGCATGAGGAACTAGTGCATAAAAAAAAAAGAAAAGAAACGTGCAAATGGCTGGCAGCAGTTATCGAAACATTATATTATTACATACACAGATATATACGTTTACTTACTATGTAAATCATGGCACATACCTGCAGCTGTTCACACGTCATGCAGTTCATATATCACATCGCTAGCGCCGTTATCAACTGTATGAATGTGATTTGCATTAAACACCATGGCTAGGTACACACGTGTACACACACGTGTACACACACACACACACTAACCTTCATAAAGTAGAAGCCCATACTCTTATAATATTATTATGTACAGTTAGGGTCATAAGTTTACATACGCCTTGCAGAATCTGTAAATTGTTAATAATTAAAAATAAATAAATAAGAGGGATCCAAAAAGTACACATACGCTTGATTCTTAATACTGTGTGTTGTTGCCTGGATGATCAACGACTGTTGTTATGTTGTGTGATAGTTGTTCATGAGTCCCTTGTTTGTCCTGAGCAGTTAAACTGCCCACTGTTCTTCAGAGAAATCCTCCAGGTCCTGCACATTCTTTGCTTTTCCGGCATCTTCTGCATGTTTGACCCCTTTAAAACAGTGGCTGTATGATGTTAAGATCCATCTTTTCAAATTTAGGACAATTTGTGGGACTCGTACACAACTATTACAAAAGGTGCAAACATTTACTGATGCTCAAGAAGTCAACTCGATACATTAATAGCCAGGGGGATATAAACTTTTGAACAGGATGTTCAGTGTAAATTGTTATTTTGTCTTCTGGGCAACATGTAAATATCTTGTGTAGGTTCTGAAGGGCAGTACTGAAAAAAATATGATCTTTAAACAAAATAATCACAGTTTACACCAATCATCCTGTTCAAAAGTTTATATCCCCCTGGCTCTTAATGTATCGTGTTGCCTTCTTGAGCATCAGTGAATGTTTGCACCTTTTGTAATAGTTGTGTATGAATAGTGGGGTATGTAAATTTATGACCTCAACTGTATTGTGCGTTGTTGACTATTTATTTTAGGAAATGCTTATTTGTTTCTTTCTACTTTAAGGCCATTTAGAGCTCAAAATGTCGATTCTGGGTCTTAAAAAGAAACAACCCAAGACTTTTAAAGTCAAAGTCATCACCATGGATGCAGAGATGGAGTTCAGCTGTGAGGTAATTTAGACTGCATTTAGGGATGCAACAATCCCTCTTTTTTTCCCCATTTTCGATACAATATGATTATCATAGCTTTGATTATTGATAACATGACAACCAGGAGCTTATTACAGGTTTATAGAGTATAGAGCTTATAGGTTCTAGACATATATCTGTTTAGTAATGTTGCTGGAGGATGTCTGTAGCAATTATGATAAGCAATCATAATTCAGTTCATGGTTGTACTTTCCATGCATATGACTTTCATCTTAGTTGACTTTTATTATAAGCACTTGCTATAGGGGTTGTAGCCATGCAAGTTGCACTTGATCATTAGTAGATCTTATGCCTATAACGTATGTAGGCTTTACTTGTACCAGAAATGCAATAAGTTACCCAAAACCCCCAGGAGCATCTGTTCGCTTACAAGATTTTTTAAAAGTCACTTACATTTCATTGTTCTGCATTTTAAGCTTAGCATTTTGTTTTGTTTTTGGTGGTAGATGTTTAAAAAAAGTCCAGTTCCTGGAGTATCTTTATAATACTAAAGAAGAAAAAAAGCCAGGCAAAACCTTTTTCCACAAGACGCGCTGGGCTTCAGATTGGATTTATATTACCAGCGTAGTATTTCCACACACGGAAACACTCCCGTAAAAATTACTGACATGAGGGACTCAGACAGGACTAAAATTCCAAGAGACTGCAGAAGTATTTATATTACCTAACCTGCCTGTGTAAAACGAATCCAATGCAAATAGGGCTTAAGTCAGAGTTTTTAACATTTTCCTTTCAAATTAATTCAGTCCGTACCCAGGCTCTTTCGTATTGACCCAGTTCTGGAGCGTGTTTTTAAAATATGCAACAGTGTAGTTGAAAATTCTTATTTAGAAATAAAAAGCTCTATGACTCCAGTAAAGAGCCCCAATATTTCTGTACACGTTTATATAAGGAATCTAATATTTATATATTTGAATTATGTTCATAAATCTGTGCTGAGGATGCATACCATCCCAGTCTTTCCTTTAAGGAGCTCTTAATAATTAATGAACTGGAATATTGGATTCCAGTAATTGTGATGCTTGATACTGTATTATTATCATTACTAGGTAAAATGGAAAGGGAAGGACTTGTTTGATCTGGTGTGCCGAACTATTGGACTGAGGGAAACTTGGTTTTTTGGCCTCCGGTATACTGTGAAAGACACATATGCTTGGCTTAAGCCTGATAAACGGGTAAGTGGAGTTATTTGGTTTCTCTGTCTAAGTGAGTATGCTCAATTTAATTCCCCAGGCTTTTTTTGCACACACATACACCAATCAGCTATAACATTAAAGCCACTGACTAGGGGTGGGATATATTAGGCAGCAAGTGAACAGTTGGTTCTCAAAGTTGATGTGTTGGAAGCAAAAAAAAAATGGGCAAGCGTAAAGATCTGAGCAACTTTGACAAGGCCCAAATTGTGATTGCTAGACGATTGGGTCAGAGCATCTCCAAAACGGCCGGTCTTGTGTTGTGTTCCTGGTATGGAGTTGTTAGTACCTACCAAAAGTGGTCCAAGGAAGGACAACTGGTGAACTGGTAACAGGATCATGGGTGCCCAAGGCTCTTTGATGTGCATGGGGAGCAAAGGCTAGCCCGTCTGGTCTGATCCCACAGAAGAGCTATTGTAGCACAAATTGCTGAAAAAGTTCATGCTGACTATGATAGAAAGGTGTCAGAACACAGTGAATCACAGCTTGCTGCGTATGAGGCTGTGTAGCTACAGGCTGGTCAGAGTGCTGACCCCTGTCCACCACCGAAAGCACCTACAATGGGCATGTGAGCATCAGAACTGAACCATGGAGCAATGGAAGAAGATGGCCTGGTCTGATGTATCACATTTTCTTTTACATCATGTGGATGACCAGGTGCATGTGCGTCACTTACCTGAGGAAGAGATGGCACCAGGATGCACTATGGGAAGAAGGAAAGCCGGCAGAGGCAGTGTGATGCTCGAAGCAATGTTCTGCTGGGAAACTTTGGGTCCTGGCATTCATGTGGATGTTAATTTGACACGTACCACCTACCTAAACATTGCTGCGGACCAGCTACACCCTTTCATGGCAACAGTATTCACTAATTGCAGTGGCCTCTTCCAGCAGGATAATGCGCCCTGACACACTGTAAAAATTGTTCAGGAATGGTTTGAGGACCAGTGACAAAGAGTTCAAGATGTTGACTTGGCCTCCAAATTCCCCAGATCTTTATCCCGTCAAGCATCTGTGGGATGTGCTGGGAAAACAAGTCCAAAATACATTTACACAACTGTCCCCTCACTGTTTCTTTATACCCAGGTTTTGGATCAAGATGTACCAATGGACTCTCCTATAACATTTCACTTTCTTGCTAAGTTCTTTCCTGAAAAAGTTGAGGAGGAACTTGTTCAGGAAATCACACAGCACCTTTTCTTCTTACAAGTGAGTGAGAGTTTATCAGTGGTTATAATTCTGCTGTATTTTTTTATGTTCAAATTATTGGTATAAGTCTCACAATAATGTTCCACAATTTGCTATATCTCACCAAGGTAAAGAAACAAATACTAGATGAGGAGATATTTTGCTCTCCAGAGGCCTCGGTCCTGTTGGCATCATATGCTGTTCAAGCCAAGGTCAGTTTTTATAATACAATGTTAAAAATAGTTCTACTGTTATTTACACTTAATGCCATGCTCCCAGTCTCACTGTTCTACCAGCTTCATTGGCAGTGTTTATTTTTCAGAGAGTTTCATCAATTTAATCGGTTTAAAAATTCTATTTCCATGTATGTTACATGCAACAATCTGAACCAAGCTGATAACATGCAAAGAGAAGCATTTATTGTTACCATAGAGAAAGAAGAGAAAATTGTCTTTTTTTTTTTGCATTTTGCCTTTAAGTTGGATATTTATAATGATTTTTTTGTAAACCTGACCAATCATGAATCTTATCCATGACTTTGCAATGCTGTTATTCTTCTTTTTAATGAATGTATAACTAGATAGATTGTCTACATCCTTTCATTGGATTTTAATTTCGCTTGGATTGACACCCTAGAGCTTTTGCTAGTTTAAATTCATATGTAAAGTTTTTATTTATTAGATCGTCAGTAAAATTACTGATAGATCTTCTGACTGTGTGTAAATGTTGCTACTGTGTGTTTACATTGCTTTTTTTTAATGCAGTATGGGGATTATGACCCAAACTTCCACAAGCCAGGCTTCCTGGCCCAAGATGAACTCTTGCCTAAAAGGGTAAGTATTGACTCCTGAACATTTAGAACTGATTTACATAAGAAATTAATGAGCAAATGTACAGGTGCATCTCAATAAATTAGAATGTCATGGAAAAGTTCATTTATTTCAGTAATTCAACTCAAATTGTGAAACTCGTGCATTAAATAAATTCAATGCACACAGACTGAAGTAGTTTAAGTCTTTGGTTCTTTTAATTGTGATGATTTTGGCTCACATTTAACAAAAACCCACCAATTCACTATCTCAACAAATTAGAATACTTCATAAGACCAATAAAAAAACATTTTTAGTGAATTGTTGGCCTTCTGGAAAGTATGTTCATTTACTGTACATGTACTCAATACTTGGTAGGGGCTCCTTTTGCTTTAATTGCTGCCTCAATTCGGCGTGGCATGGAGGTGATCAGTTTGTGGCACTGCTGAGGTGGTATGGAAGCCCAGGTTTCTTTGACAGTGGCCTTCAGCTCATCTGCATTTTTTGGTCTCCTGTTTCTCATTTTCCCCTTGACAATACCCCATAGATTCTCTATGGGGTTCAGGTCTGGTGAGTTTGCTGGCCAGTCAAGCACACCAACACCATGGTCATTTAACCAACTTCTGGTGCTTTTGGCAGAGTGGGCAGATGCCAAATCCTGCTGGAAAATGAAATCAGCATCTTCAAAAAGCTGGTCAGCTGAAGGAAGCATGAAGTGCTCCAAAATTTCTTGGTAAACGGGTGCAATGACTTTGGTTTTCAAAAAACACAATGGACCAACACCAGCAGATGACATTGCACCCCAAATCATCACAGACTGTGGAAACTTAACACTGGACTTCAAGCAGCTTGGGCTATGAGCTTACTATGACCCTTACTCCAGACTCTAGGACCTTGGTTTCCAAATGAAATAGAAAACTTGCTCTCATCTGAAAAGAGGACTTTGGACCACTGGGCAACAGTCCAGTTCTTCTTCTCCTTAGCCCAGGTAAGACGCCTCTGACGTTATCTGTGGTTCAGGAGTGGCTTAACAAGAGGAATACGACAACTGTAGCCAAATTCCTTGGCACGTCTGTGTGTGGTGGCTCTTGATGCCTTGACCCCAGCCTCAGTCCATTCCTTGTGAAGTTCATTCAAATTCTTGAATCGATTTTGCTTGACAATCCTCATAAGGCTGCAGTTCTCTCGGTTGGTTGTGCATCTTTTTCTTCCACAATTTTTCCTTCCACTCAACTTTCTGTTAACATGCTTGGATACAGCACTCTGTGAACAGCCAGCTTCTTTGGCAATGAATGTTTGTGGCTTACCTGGTGAACCAAACTGAGAGACCATTTTGAAGGCTCAGGAAACCTTTGCAGGTGTTTTGAGTTGATTAGCTGATTGGCATGTCACCATATTCTAATTTGTTGAGATAGTGAATTGGTGGGTTTTTGTTAAATGTGAGCCAAAATCATCACAATTAAAAGAACCAAAGACTTAAACTACTTCAATCTGTGTGCACTGAATTTATTTAATACACGAGTTTCACAATTTGAGTTGAATTACTGAAATAAATGAACTTTTCCACGACATTCTAATTTATTGAGATGCACCTATACATTTGCTTTTTTTTTTTTTAATCAAATAAAAGTTTTTGACATTCAGGTAAGGAATAAAACAACAAAAATGCATGATGTAATAGGAAAATAATCAATGATGCATTGAAAAAACACCCCAAAGCAGCAGTTTTGCCAGCGTTGCGACATACTTTTTATCTGTTTATAGTTACATTTAATGTCGTGGAACATCTACAAAACATTTTAGTTCCTGTTATAATTTATGTTATACCAGCTATAAACAGTCACTCCCTCACTTACTATTGATCTTAATACAAAATATTTTTAAAATGCTACTTGTTACCAACAAACTGCAAAAATGTAGCATCACCATTCTTAAAATTCCTGTGCTGGAAAACTTTACATCTGACTGTTACAAAGAGCCGGAACTAGAGACTCCTTCCAAAAATGTCTTCTGTAAGGAGATTTATTTTACATCACCATATCACTGATTATAATGTATGATTTTGAATGAGCTGTTACTATAGAAACGATAACATATTAGAATGAGGGCATTAATATAAACATGTGATTTGCTGCTGGAAATACTGTAAGAACTGCTGTTATTAAAATGATACAACACAAATCCGAATGAAGACATGAGCAGTGCAGAGGTATAAACCCAATTTCTATATGTTGATATATGCGACTGTCTAGGTCCTGATGCAGTATCAGATGACACCAGAGATGTGGGAAGAGAAGATCACAGCTTGGTATGCTGAACACAGAAATATAGCAAGGTAAAGCAACATACTCTTATTGTTATGTTTTCAAAGTCCAGGTTTAACCTTAAAGACCTGATGATTGTGATGTAGACGTTTTTGCACATTTTCATTGCGCAGTTATCATCACTGCTTCATCATTCAGCAATGTATCAGTGGTTTGGAAAAGACATAAATGTTCAGGATTGACTCAAACACACTCATTATATTTGATATCATATTTCATTCATGGTGATGAGAGTAATGAGTTTTTTTACTTCCCTGTTTAGCTGAATCTCAGATATCCCCTTATACTACATAGAGTAGATTAATATAATAATGATGTTTAGCTTGAGCTTCTGGGAGAGTATTTTTTACAGCCAGTACATCTGAAAAACAAGATTTTACAAAACTGTACCTATTAAATATCATTACGTTCACATATTATTTGTAGTATTAGTAACTGGTAAACCATAAAGTTCTGAATAATAAAATATGAAAAAAGGAAGAAAAAAAAAAGGAAAAGAAAAAAAAGCCTTAATAGGCTTCTAGTGCATTTTCTCACACTTGGCATGAAACCAAAAGGCAAAATAAATAGTAAACAGGTCTAATCATATATTTTTTCAGGGATGAAGCTGAGATGGAGTATCTGAAAATAGCCCAGGATCTCGACATGTATGGCGTTAGCTATTTTTCGATCACAGTAAGTCATCATATTATCTAATATTTTGTTAGATGTTTTGAATGCGTCTATAATAAACAGAGATAGAAGGGTAACTTTTTGTGGCTTTTTCAGCAAAATAAGAGAGACAAGGAGCTCCTGCTTGGGGTCGATGCACAGGGACTTCATATCTACAGCTCCAATAGCAAACTGAATCCCCAGAAGTCCTTCCCCTGGAGCGGTATCCGCAACATCTCCTACAGCGAGAAAGAGGTATCGGATTGGACCGGTTCCACAAAAAACATGCTGAACTAAATCTCTACATGGTTTAGTGCTTTTATGCCAGAGCATAGCAGGCTCAGCATTATACAGTTGTGCTCATAAGTTTACATACCCCTTGCAGAATCTGCAAAATGTTAATAATTGGGGGAAGAGATGGATAAAAGATGGATCGCAAAATCATATAGTCACTGCTGGAAAGGGGTCAAATATGCAGAAGATGCCGGAAAAGCAAATAATGTGCAGGACCTGGAGGATTTTTCTGAAGAACAGTGGGCAGTTTATCTGCTCAGGACAAACATAGGACTCATGAAGAGCTATCACAAACAGTAGTTGATCATCCAGGTAACAACACACAGTATTAAGAATCAAACGTATGTAAACTTTTGAACTGGTTCATTTGTGTAAATTCAATTATTATTGTCAATTATTATTATTGTTTCTTGTGGACTATATGTAAACATCTGTTATGTGAAATAGCTTATTCAGGGCAGCACTAAATAATAAAAATACAACAAAATAATGATTCCTCTTATTTTTTTCAGTTATTAACATTTTGCAGATTCTGCAAGGGGTATGTAAATTTATGAGCACAACTATAACAGAGCAAGTGACCTGGTGCAGGAATGGCTTTGAACAGTACAGTGCTGTGCAAAGAAATACTGTAGAGCAAAAATGCCTTCAAAAATAATGAAATGATATGTTTCTACATTTAAGAAACATACTGTAAAGAGCAGTAAACAGTACTAAATGAAACAAAGTCAACATTTGGTGTGACAACCCTTTGCTTTAAATTAAAAAAAAATAAAATAAAAAAATAGTAGTCTCCGGTACAGTTTGTGGAGTTTTATAAGGAAATGAGCTGGTAAGTTTTATTGAGCATCTTGCAGAACCAGTCACAGTTTCTTCTGGAGACTTTCGCACTCGCTTCTTATTTTTGCAGCAAAACCCAGCAGCCTTCATTGTGTTTTTTGTCTGAAAAGTGTCTCTTACATAATATGCTGCTTTCTTTAATGACATACAAACATTTTTCTGTAACATTTAATTTTGTGCTGGAAAACTAATGTTTGGGAATCTAAAATGTTTTTGTACTGACTCGATAATGTAGAAGTTGTAAAATAAAAATGTATCACAAAGTTTGTACTAGTACAAATAGGGTGCCTAAGACTTTTGCACAGTACTGTATTTCCCAATGTAACTCTAAAATCTTGTGTTTGTGTTATGCAAACAGTTTACTATTAAGCCACTGGACAAAAAGAAGGACGTCTTTAAATTCTATTCTTCACAACTCAGAGTGAATAAGTTGGTAGGTTATCTGTTCCGTATGAATATTATTTATCCCTGTGTTTTAGTACATTTTACAATATATTAAAAGCTACGTCAAGATATATTATATTAACTGTTTCCTATTTGCATTTCTAAGATCTTACAGCTGTGTATTGGGAACCATGACCTGTTCATGAGGCGGAGGAAGGTGGACTCCATTGAAGTGCAGCAGATGAAGGCTCAGGCCAAAGAAGAGAAGGCTAGGAAAAAGGTCTGCTTCTTGTATTTCATTGGAGCATATATAAAGTCTTATTTTATTTATTACACTGTGATTAGTTACCCAGTCTCTCCAGAGTTCTAGTTTTCTGGTGTTTGGTTTGGTCAAATAGCTTTTCATATTTATTTTCATTTTGTGTGTTTCTTATTTGTACTAGATGGAACGTCAGATTCTAGCGCGGGAGAAGCAGCTGAGGGAGGACGCGGAGCGGGCTAAAGAGGACATGGAGCGCAGACTATTTCAGCTTCAGGATGAGGCTCGTATGGCTAATGAAGCTCTGGTGAGAAACTTGACAACATGCAGAAAGTAACTCAGTGCAGCGTGCTTGGATGAGTGCTAAAATGTCCCTTCGTATAGAGAGCTTTGAATAAATGGTAGAAAAAATCTAATTTACACAAGTTTTCTACGTTTTGTATCTGGTGCAATATAGTTTTTTGTGCTGCTCTGGTCTACATACAGAATCTCAGTGACGTTGTACATGCATGTTTGTCAGACTGTCTTATCTTCATCCCTCCGCCTACTGTAGCTGCGCTCTGAGGAGACGGCCGACTTGCTGGCGGAGAAGGCCCAGATTGCTGAGGAGGAGGCAAAGCTGCTGGCTCACAAAGCAGCCGAAGCAGAGCAGGAGAGACAGAGGCTGGAGGTCACGGCCCTCAAGACCAAAGAGGAGCACAGGCTAATGGAGCAGAAGATGAGGGAGGCGGAGCACCTAGCCGTAAAACTGGTGGAGCAGTCAGAGAGGAGGTCTACTTTCAGAACTTTCTCTGCATTTTAATTCAGCTTGTGTGCACAGCGGCATACAGCAGAACGCCCAAGAGTGAGTCAGTCTTTCGTTTGTGCTTTCCAGGTCAAAGGAGGCTGATCATCTAAAACAGGATCTGAACGAGGCCAAAGATGCAGAACGCAGAGCCAAGCAGAAGCTGCTAGAAATCACCAAAACAACATATCCAGTAAAACTGACATTAGCTTTAGATTTCTCAGATTTCGTTTAGTTTATTTTTGCTGCTATTTCTAAATATGCAAAGTAAAGTCTAACAGATGGCTAATAAAACAGGCTGATATTAAGGTTACTTTTAAGTATATTAAGGTTATTTTCCTGTAACAATACACACCATCATGCTTTCTCCGTTCCATAGCTGTTTCTGTTGTTTGAAGCAATCCTATTAATTTAACTAAAATAATTATGTATTATGTGTGAAACACTTTTACAGTCCAAAATTAGGCAGTCAGTTATTATGTGTTATCAGAATTTGTTCATTCATTCGTTTATTCACTTTCCGTCCGCTTTTCCTGGTAGAGGTCACCGTGTGTTATCAGAATTGTCAGTAAAATTCATAAAGGTCAGGTCCTAATTCAGTATGAGGTTTACGTTTTAGTAAACACCCAAATTCAGTGATTCAAAAGAAAATATTTTGTGTGTATTTTGCTGTTTTTCAGTTGATAGCTGCATATTCCAGTCCTCCACCCCCGCCCGGCCCTGACAGTACGGAGATGCAGCCGGACATGGCTGCCTCATACCGGCTGGACTTCAAAGACTCAGACATGAAGAGACTATCCATGGAGATCGAACGTGAACGGTACAAATGTGGTTTTGTAACGTCGCAACATTTTAATGTTTCACAGGAAACCTGACAATTTACTGCTCCTTATTTTAGTACATGTACCTGTTTTTGGTGCAAGCATTGTAATGAGATCATTTATAATGGTTATTTATTGTGGGATACAAACATATGTGTGTGTGTGTGTGTGTGTGTGTGTGTGTGTGTGTGTGTGTGTGTGTGTGTGTGTGTGTGTGTGTGTGTGTGCGCGTACATGCCCACCAGGCTAGAGTATATGGAGAAGAGCAAGCACCTGCAGGACCAGCTGAAAGAGCTGAAGTCAGAGATTGAGTCTTTGAAGCTGGAGGAGCAGCAGCAGCAAGCGGGGCTTTACAGCCTGAGGGGTTATGCCGAGCCACCCTACATCCCCCACAGCAACGTAAGACACACACAAGCTCACAACACAGCATCAACAAAGCTCACTCTGTGTAACCTCTGTGTAAATTCAAGTGGGATTCTGTATAGCTGGTGTCAGAAGATAACAGAGATTCAGCCAGTGGCAAGAATTGCCTGCCTGACTTTAAGTTCTGAAGCATTGCATATCTTATATGCATGCTAAATACTATATAAAGCAAGGGAGTACAAATAATAAACCGCCCACCGAGTGCGTGGCAGCTCCAAACTACCCAGTCCCATGTTTTGGTTGCCTGGAAACCTAACCCGCTTTCTTGATAAAGTTTTTCATGTAGCACATTGTCTTTGTGACAAAAAGTCAGCAAATCCCCAGTAAATTTTTCGCCTACGAGCTGCGATGTTCTCTCCTCGCACCACAAGTCTGGCTAAAGTCTTTCTTTTCTGTCTATGTTTAACCATGTGGTAACTGTTATTTATAGCAGCAGCGCTATATGACAGGTTTGTGCCGCATTATATTTTTCCTCGATTTCATATCGTCTGTCGTCTGTGCATGATAATTAATCCACCTCATAAAAATCATTCTACCATCAGCCAGATTGAGCCTTGGCCCATGTTTGTAGTGCAGCAGGCCAGTGCACTATAGTTATATCACTGAGGTGCATCATGTTTAAAAAAAACACACACGCATATAAAAGCATTTGTTTTTCAGAAGTCACTAGGAAATAGGGTTTATTTTGAAACCTATAGCTCAGATATGAAATCTGCTTGTCCAGGGCTAGTGATTTATCCACCTCTGTAAAGTAATTGGCAGTTTATCATATTGTTTCCATGTGCATTTATTGTCTTATTTAATTGTCGACATCAGATGCGTCTCAATCACCTCCCTAGCTCCCTAAGTTGTAAATCAGCGTATCGTGTACACAAGTTCGGGCACTAGTAAGGACCCTGGTTCACCTGGCTTTGTAAAACGTCATCACTGGCATTTATCAGCAACAGGCAGGACCGATATCTTTCTGACATTATATGTCATATAAATTTGTTTGCTTAATCGCATGCGTTGCTGTCATGGTACTTCAAGCAGGTTCGTAGGCAAACTCGTGGATTTTTTAAAATCATCAAACACTTAAAAGTCATTAGGCTCAAACAAACTGTATATAGAACGTCAAATAAAGTTAAAAATGGCTAACGTAAGTAATCATTTGAGAGCTACAACAACTATAACAAGCTACTTGCATTTTAGACGGAAGTTGGCTGAGAGTTCGGCCGCCATTTTTTTTCGAGCTGAGAGGCTTCAGAAAACATGACGTCATTTCCAGTAAAGGAACATGTTGAGCATCGATGCTCCCTGGTTTCTGCAGTGCATTGTGGGATTTTTTTTATGGAGCGAACGTTCCAGTGCACTGGAAGGATTTTGCATTGAGACAACCCTTAAAATGGCCAACTCCCTGATCAGTGCCCTGACTACTGAACTAGGGAGCTGATTGAGACACACCCATTATGTAGGCATAGTAGACTTTTATTTGGCAGGATTGGCAGCAATGCCTTTTTCGCTTGAAAGTTTCTAAAGCCTTCCAAATTATCAAAAGGTCACAAAGGCAGTAATGCCAAGCCTGGCAAAAAAAAAAGTCAAAAGTGTGTAGGTAACTGCACTATATGGCCAAAAGTATGTGGACACCTGACCATTGAACATTCCCTGACATGAAGTCGGTGTTCCAGTTCATCCAAAAGGTGTTCACTGGGGTTGTGGTCTGGGCTCTGTGCAGGCCACTCGAGTTCTTCCACACCAACCTTGGTAAAACCATGTTGTTATTGACCTCACACAAGAGATCCTTTGAATCACAACCTTTGGATCATCATGCATATATTGAAAAACTATGTTATTCATGATGAACGACGGGACAGGTAATATTTTGGCTTAAATTCAGACAGGAGGTTTTTGAAGAATGTCCACTACATTACGCCACTGCACATCACCAACCGTGAGATTTGGCACTTTTTCTGTTGGTTCAGAGCTTCACTTTTAGTTGGCTAACATCTCTGCTATTGTTTTCCATAAGGTAGTTGTTTTTCAGCAGTACGATACCTCAGTGTTTCAGAGTTTGGGCATAGTTTTCATTTTGTTCATGTATTGGTTGTGTGTATGTATTGTAAGTCCACACACTGTGGACTGTTTTCCCTTAATTCTCCTTTATTTGTTCACTGTTCCACTATTAACATGGAAAGACAAAAAAAAATGTTTCATATAGACAGACAAAGATTACAGGACCTTATCATATTGGGCTAGATCATACCAGTAAGCTATTTTCACAGGTCAAGGTTTTGATGGTTTGAGTTATTTTTAAGAAATCAGAAACAGTGAAACGGTTCTGACTGCGTGCTGGTGTTTTGCAGAGGAACTCGGCCTACATGACTCAGATGGCTTTCTTCGAGGAGGTGTGAACAGACAGAAATCTGACAAGGAGGATGGAGGTGAAGAAATCAACACTACAGTGTGCGACACTCATCAGGGAATGTACAATATCAAGCACACTTGTACACACTCCTGCACAAAACGCTTAGGGGGGAAAAAGTGCTTTTAAATCATTTTACTGACAGGTTTAGAATCACAAACTAAAAATGCTATGCACAGAACGACACCGGTTTTTCTGTAGTAGTTAATGGGATGTCTTTTCAAGCAATTATTTAATTTTTGCAATGCCAAATCTTTTTTTTTTTTTTTTTTTTTTTTTTTTTTTTTTTTTTTTTTTTTAAGACAGTGTCCTAAAATTTGTTTTTGTGTGTGTGTGTGTGGGGGGGGGGTCGGGGGGGTCGGGCGACACACACGGAATTTTCTTTCCTTATATTTCACTATGGTACAGTACAGCGGTTAAATTCAAGTTTAACTAATGTGCAACTGCTTGTCACCATCAGCCTTTTCATTTCAGCAAAATTTCATTGGTGCCACATTTCTTACTATGTTTCAGCTGAAAAGAAGTTGACCTCTTGCACTAGTGCCTTTTTAACGTGCATGGCTAAAGTCAGGTTTAAGTAGTGTTTATTACTAATACAGGGAGAAATTGAGAAGCATGTTTTACCGTTCAGGATGCATTACCGTTCTGGCAGCTCGGTTTCTGCTTTACTGTTTACCCAAATCACTTGGAGTACATGGAACCTCACACTCTACCCTTTCTTCTTCTACGAGGGGGGGGACCCAAAAATTCCCATAATTGTTTAAAAAAATAATAATAATAAATTAGTGTTATAAAACTTGCAACATTTCTCCTTTAATCCCCTCCAAAGTGCTCTACTTGTGATGCTTATACACTTGTCCCATTGTTTCTCCCATTCCTGGAAACATTTCCTGTAGTCATCTTTTGTCATCATGTCTAGAGCCTACTGTGTTCTTTTACGGATTTCTTCCACGGTGGTGAATCTTTTCCCCTTCAGTCTCATTTTTCATTTTGGGAATAAAAAGAAGTCGCAAGGAGTGAGTTCTGGCAAGTACTGTGGATGTTAAACACATAACCACATTGTTTCTGGTTAAAATCTCTTTGGTTGACAGCACAGTGTGTGCAGGTGCATTGTCGTGGTGCAAGATCCAGTTCTAGGTGCACCACTTCTCTGGATGTTTTTTTCCTGATGCTTTCCCATAGACGACTAAGCACTTCAATATAAAAACGCTTAGGCCACATTCGAATTCCAGGAATTTTTGGTTTCCCCCTCGTACAGTAAAAGATCTGGCAATACACCCAAGCTTCTGCTGCAGTCCTTTCCTTTCCAATGTCCTTGAACTTCTCCTTTTATGGCTTTATTTTCATTTTTGTTGTTGTGGATAAGACTAATCTGACAAAAACAAGCCCTTATTTTATAATCTAAAGTTCTATAGACTGTAAGTCATTTCATTTTGCACTCTAGTAGGTGTTGCAATTTGCACAGCGAAGTGGAGGTTTTTTGTTTTTGCTTTTTTTTTTAATACAACAAGGAGTGCTGTTTATAGGAAAATATTCAACGAATGAATGACTGTTCCTTTTATACCACAGCAATTTTCCTAATTACAATTTTACAAATGTAAAGTGTAAACCCCTTTGTCCTGAAGACTCTCCCATGTCAGAAAACTTACAGCTACAGCTCTACCTGAGCATTACAGAGCGCTGACATTGGATACTCCTTCCATAAACGTTAAATAAACGTCACCACACACAAACTTCGCCATATCAACAATTACACACAGTTTAAAATCTGATTACGTGACGCGTCTGCCATATAAGTCCTTGTGTAAGTTGTTACCATAGAAACAATAGCATATTTATGTCTAATAACAACTTTATAAGAATGATACAGACTGAAATTCTTCAGGACTGACAGAGGGATTAACATCAGGACTGCATCAAAGGCAATACTGAACTACAGAAACACTAACAGGACAAAATCTAAACTATACTCTGCTATAAAGGCCAACTTTAGTGCTGTTTTAGAGGTAGTGCCTCTAAAACAGCATTATGATAAACATTATGCGAGGAAAAAAAACCACGGTAAAGTTTGTATAACCTGAATTGTCCAGAATGTGCAGATTCAAGTATGCTTTCAGATGATTTAAATGAACCATTTCAGTTTTTAGTTTTTAGTATTTAAATCAGCTGCACCACTCATTCATGATTTAATGGTTATCTCAAGGAAGATTGAGTGTGTAGTGACAGAGCAAAACACTACATTTTCTTTTCTTCGCTATGTTTTTCCCCCCATTGTCAATGATGCAAATTTTCTTATACATTTCTCATGTGCTGGAAAAACAAACAGGCCATACTTAATTTCAAATTATTTATACTTAAACCCAATGTCATAATTTTTTACAAGTGTTTTCTCCATTTCAGAATGTTGGTGGCTTATGCAAGTTTTTTTTGTTTGTTTTGTTTTGTTTTGTTTGGGTTTTTTTTTTTTTTTGGTGGTGTTTCTTGATGTTTTCCTGGTCCGTATGAAACTGCATGATTATATGATTTGAATTGGAATATCCAAATCCCAGTCATTGATTAGAAAATGTTTGGGCTTTAGCGATTTTCAAAAGATTCAGGCTGCTTTGAATTTGAAAATTGGACAATTCTCCATTCACACACTACCTTTGTAGCACATAATGTCACAGTGCTTAGTGAGAAACATTCCTTTGTTCCTAATACATAACCGTATGCACAGAAGGCAATTATTCATGTTTTAATGAAACCTGCCCATTTTTGCCCATGTGTCAAACACTAATTTATCATTAGCCTTGTGTGTTTTGTGGAAGATTTCTTTTTTGGTTTTTTTTTGTTTTTTTTTTAAACATTTAAAAATGTTTATACGGATTCAGTGCCACATCTAAGTGTTTACTGAGTTGCAGTATTATAGCCTTTATTTTGAATCTACCACAGTTTGCTATTTACATTTTTTTTTTTACATTTAATTAGATGTTTTTATCCAAAGTGATTTACAAGTGAGGCAGAGTTCAGTTCAAGGCTACAGCTGGGCAGAGCCACACAGCAGCAGTCTGGCAGTGCCTGGATTTGAACTTGCAACCTTCTGCTCGCCAGCACAAAGGCTTCATCACTGAGCTGTTACACATACTGACACCTCTTATGTGTAGTGAATTGAAGACTAATTCACAAATAAAATTATGACTTTTTACAAGTTGCTTCTGCATGCCTTTAATGATGTGTGATTGTATCATTCTCTAGCCAACGGGTTCTCATCTCCAGTCACAGGAACCTGAAGGTTCTCAACAACTTCTTTTCAACCAAGGTCTCGGTGTCTGTGGACTATTTTTTAAGATAATCCACAAAATTTGCACCTGTGGACTTGCTTTTCCCACCCACACTTGTTCCAAAATTATGCCCAATTTGGTCTAAAAACTATGAACCTGGCAACCCTGTATTGGAAACCATTTGGCTGATTCCCAATAGGATGTTTTTTTGTTGTTGTTGGTTTGTTTGTTTGTTTGGTTTTTTTTGTTTTTTTTTACTCTTTGATACAGTGAAACTTACTTATGAAAGCTTTAAATTCCCACAATGCAATATTTCCAATTTCTACCTAAAGATGGCAGAATTAAGCAATTCATTTCAGCACAGTATTTGGTGCTTTCATTTCCTCCTTAACTGCAACAGAACAACCCAGTTTTATGCTTTTTTTTTTTTTTTTAGAATACAATAATCAGGACACACAGCATCACTGATGTGACACACCTCTGTTTCCCGTGGCTGCTGAACACTGGGAATATTTGTAGATAACAGTTCAGGCCTGTGCTTCTTCCAACATGGGAATCATTCTTCCATGAACAGCCATGTTATAAAGGAAGTGCTTATTTGCTATTTTTGTGTAGTTACAGTCATTATAAAAGTGTTTCATTGAAAAATAAAATAGTTGTGTGTCTGTAATGTGAGAAACCAGAACATGTTTAAAGCTATATTTATTGCAATAAAATATTTAAAAACTTCTCATAAAAACAAGCCATTTTATTTATTTATTCATTTTTCAAAAAGTCCTGGTTGTAACTATTTGCTCATAAACTATTTCAATTGTTGATGTCAGTCTAACAAAGAGATCCGTTAGGGACATGATATGAGCAGTTACAAGAAGAGGAAGAAATCATTAAGAAGCAACAAGAGGTTTTTAAGAAAACAAAACAAGAATAAGATGAAAGAAAACATTACAAATTATAAATATGTCTTTAGCTGCTTTTTTTGAATGATGCACTGTACTTGCCTGTCTGATCTTTATTGGTACAGCATGTATGGTGCGTTTTTTCTTTTTCTTTTTCTTTTTTTTTTTGATACACTGAGCAAGCCTGCAGTACTAGATCTTGGTGAAGGATCTGGAACATGTGAAGACAGACAATCCATAATATACGATGGTGGTACTGCAAACTAATAGCAGGACTTTAAAATCTATCCTGAAATAGAATGGGAGCCAATGTAATGTCACCAGTACTGGTGTAATACTGCATTTTCTCTCTTGTGTGTACTTATAAGAACCTCAGCATGTCAATTAGATTCTTTGGTATATTCACACAAAAAGTGATTTATACTATATATATATATACTGTATAGTCAATTTGTGACTACAAATGTGTATGTGTACAATCTAAGAAATTTTCCTGTAAAATTACAGTAAACTACTGGCAGCTGCCTTTTGCCAGCATTGTACTGTTTCTGCTTTACAGAGTTCCTGTAATTTATATCAAAAGTGTATTACTGTTAAATTTCTTACAGTACTTTACTGCAAAAATGTGAGCTTTAAAGTACAATACTGTACAATTACAGTAATAAACTGTATTTCTACTGTGTTTCTACTGTAATCTACATAGCAGTTTTTAACGGTATGTATTACAGTAAACTACTTCAGAATTTAGTTCACATTATTACTAAGAATTACTTCTTAATCTTGTATTTTAAAATGCAGAACCCAAATAACACAAAAAAGGCTAAGATAAGTGAAAGCTAATGAAATTGAACATTTATTAAAGAACAAGGAAACATTTTTAAAGAACATATTTTTACTTTTTTGTTGTCGTTGTTGCTATCTAAGATGCTATCTAAAACTTTAGCAGGTTGAATGTATCAACTGTTCCACATTTTCAACACAAGATGGAGAGGGCATGCCAGTGTCCAGGCAGGGTTCACTGGGAGACAGAGAACGAGAGAGAGAGATGATTAAAAATGGAGTACAGAGAGACAAAGATGCATAATAGCGAGAGGAAGGGATAACTAACTATCCTGTATAAAGTCCCACTTGAAGTTCTTCAAAAGAGTGGTGGCCTGTGGCCTGTCAGTGAGGACCTTCTTCTGGACAAGTCTTTCTGTATTCTTGGACATGTTTTTTGTCGTTCCAAACAGCAGGATGAATGTTGACAACACGATGCTGATGCATCCATGAGCCCCTGTGCCTCGCCCCGTAACTTATTGCTGCCAGAGAAAAATACTGTTATATGCCATAATGATATACTGTACAGTTGTATACCGTTGAACATTGGTCTCATTTTTTTGGTCCGGAAGCTTTGAAGTTTACAAGAACCATAAAATACTGCTGGAAATTGGCCGTATTTTTTTTTTTTTTTTTACAGCAATTTCTTACAATGTATGAGATCCTGTAGGTGTGGGAATCTACAGCTTGGTAACCATGAGGTATGTTTTCTGTTGTGTACAGTAACAGCCGGTAGTGATAATAGATGTGAGGACTAAAATCTAATATCCATCTATAGCTCAACTATGAAACTAGATGAGTTTAACAAAGCATTATGTCATCACTAGAATAATAAGAATGATTTGGGACAAACTATTACACTCTCTCTCACACACACACACTTAAAGGCCTGGAAAGTGTTTCAAGTCCGTATTGCTCAACCGAGTTCATGCTGTGTTTCTTTCAAATATCAAACATAGTAAACAGAAACGTTGTAACTCTTTCATCCAAACCAAAATCAGAAACTTACAGTTCTATCCTCTGTCATTTGGTGTAATCTTTGATTTGGCACTGTGTGCTTAGTCTGTCTAATTTTAAGGCATTTTGGAGGAACTAGGATGATCTCCACCTCTTTCACATTCATTACACCCATGACTGTATTTCACATGCACTTTCTCAATCACTGTTGATGACATGTTACAAATGTGTCAGTGAACTGAAAAATATCTACCTAAATGTAAATCTCAGGGGTGTTTTGCTCTGTGTAATCACCAGACAAAATTGTCACTGCATGAATC
This sequence comes from Cranoglanis bouderius, assembly GCA_023630585.1. Classification (NCBI taxonomy): domain Eukaryota; kingdom Metazoa; phylum Chordata; class Actinopteri; order Siluriformes; family Cranoglanididae; genus Cranoglanis; species Cranoglanis bouderius. The sequence goes on from CM042541.1 coordinate 20,743,440, forward strand.
TACAGTCTGGGCTAGAAAGAAATCAGCCCCAACCTCACTTCTTCATTTTGGATATTTCTTCTGGTGATTGTTGGTGTTGCTGCATTTGGTTCCCTGAAAATCCAAAATAAACCGCTTTATCAAAACAATCTGATATGGGTGCCAAAAATGAAACCTTATATTGATGTCTTTTAATCTTTGAAAGACATGGGGACTTAGCCCTGCTAACTATTATAATAATTAATTTCTAACTGCAGTTTACTTATAGCAGTTAAGATTGCTTTAAATATTGTACCTGATTCAGTGCTGTTTTTTTGCCATGTCAATGCGAGAAACCTTCGACTACACTACCCAAAGTACCAAGCAGTCTTCACAGTTACTGTCCTTGTTTTGTGTTTCATGTTTTGTCTTAGTCTTGTCTAGTTCACGTTGTTTTCTATTCGCTTGACCTTTGCCTGTTATATTGACTATGCTCCTGCCTTATGTTTTGGAATTGTCTGCCCATCGATAAAGCTGCTGTTTACCTGCACTTACATCCACGTCTGACATTTTTAATGAACATGCTGACATTTCTCTTCTGCATTATGTCAGTTTACCTGCATTTTCTTTTTGAAGCACAAAACAAGCTCAGAAATTACGCTCAGAAATATTTCACATTTAAGAAGATTTAGTCGATTGGATTTTCACCTTTTTATACTTTCGCATGTAAATTTGAATTTCAAAGCCCTTTTTAATGTTTTTTATTCTATCAGGAAAAGTTTCAGCAGTTATACATGATTGGGGATATCAGATACTATAATAATATAAAAATGCAACAGAGACATTTTATGCCTTGCATTCGTTTGAATAAATATGCAAAAACAACTATAATCTATCTAATATACAGTATCTCACAAAAGTGAGTACACCCCTCACATTTTTGTAAATATTTTATTATATCTTTTCATGGGACAACACTGAAGAAATTACACTTTGCTACAATGTAAAGTAATGAGTGTACAGCTTGTATAACAGCGTAAATTTGCTGTCCCCTCAAAATAACTCAACGCACAGCCATTAATGTCTAAACTGCTGGCAACAAAAGTGAGTACACCCCTAAGTGAAAATGTCCAAATTGGGCCCAATTAGCCATTTTCCCTCCCCGGTGTCATGTGACTCATTAGTGTTACAAAGTCTCAGGTGTGAATGGGGAGCAAGTGTGTTAAGTTTGGTGTTATCGCTCTCACACTCTCTCATACTGGTCACTGGAAGTTCAACATGGCACCTCATGGCAAAGAACTCTCTGAGGATCTGAAAAAAAGAATTGTTGCTCTACATAAAGATGGCCTAGGCTATAAGAAGATTGCCAACACCCTGAAACTGAGCTGCAGCACGGTGGCCAAGACCATACAGCGGTTTAACAGGACAGGTTCTACTCAGAACAGGCCTCGCCATGGTCGACCAAAGAAGTTGAGTGCACGTGCTCAGCATCATATCCAGAGGCTGGCTTTGCAGAATAGACGTATGAGTGCTGCCAGTATTGCTGCAGAGGTTGAAGGGGTGGGGGGTCAGCCTGTCAGTGCTCAGACCATACGCCGCACACTACATCAAATTGGTCTGCATGGCTGTCATCCCAGAAGGAAGCCTCTTCTAAAGATGATGCACAAGAAAGCCCACAAATAGTTTGCTAAAGACAAGCAGACTAAGGACATGGATTACTGGAACCAGGTGAGGAGTCAAGTGCGTCTTGCCTACAGTCAAGCATGGTGGTGGGAGTGTCATGGTCTGGGGCTGCATGACTGCTGCCGGCACTGGGGAGCTGCAGTTCATTGAGGGAACCATGAATGCCAACATGTACTGTGACATATTGAAGCAGAGCATGATCCCCTCCCTTCAGAAACTGGGCCGCAGGGCAGTATTCCAACATGATAACGACCCCAAACACACCTCCAAGATGACCACTGCCTTGCTAAAGAAGCTGAGGGTAAAGGTGATGGACTGGCCAAGCATGTCTCCAGACCTAAACCCTATTGAGCATCTGTGGGGCATCCTCAAATGGAAGCGCAAGGTCTCTAACATCCACCAGCTCTGTGATGTCGTCATGGAGGAGTGGAAGAGGACTCCAGTGGCAACCTGTGAAGCTCTGGTGAACTCCATGCCCAACAGGGTTAAGGCAGTGCTGGAAAATAATGGTGTCCACACAAAATATTGACACTTTGGGCCCAATTTGGACATTTTCACTTAGGGGTGTACTCACTTTTGTTGCCAGCGGTTTAGACATTAATGGCTGTGTGTTGAGTTATTTTGAGGGGACAGCAAATTTACACTGTTATACAAGCTGTACACTCATTACTTTACATTGTAGCAAAGTGTCATTTCTTCAGTGTTGTCCCATGAAAAGATATAAAATATTTACAAAAATGTGAGGGGTGTACTCACTTTTGTGAGATACTGTAATAATTTAAGTACAACTGCTTAGTAAGTGAAACAGAAGATTTATTTATTTTTTTTAAACTATTTTTTATAGCCATGTGGTGCAATATTGCAACAATCTGATAAATCAAAATGTTTGATTTTTATTATATGCTTTTTTATATATATATATATATATATATATATATATATATATATATATATATATATATATATATATATATATATATATATATTTTTTTTTTTTTTTACATATGCTTATATAATTACATAAATTTTATTCTGGTGGCATGGTGATAGTGAGTAGTGCTGCTGCCTCATATGCTGGATTGAATTGCTAAATTATGGGTCCCTAGCCAGTGTATATTTCTGTCTCGCACCAAGTGCCCCTGGGTTAGGCTCTGGATCTAATCCTGACCAGAATAGCCTTTATTATTATTATTATTATTATTATTATTATAGACTGTCACACTGCTTGTGCCTGTTCTTTGCTTTCCTACATGCCCATTCCAATCATTTCCTACATGATTTTCCAATCATGTTTTGATTCTAATCCTATCTCCTGCCTCTCTCCTGTCATTGCTTTATCACCTTGTGTTCACCTGTTTTGTATTAGTCCTTAATTAGTTTGTCTGTTGTTTCTATGTTTCATTGCGAAGACTTATTGTGAATTTATTATCTCGTTAAGTCTTGTTCCAGGCTTTGTGTTGTTTCTGGTTTTGACTCTTGATCGTTTTATACTTATGATTGTGGATTTGTTACGACACGTGGAGAGAAGCAGGATGCACTCGCAGGGGAAAGTGGTCAGTTTATTAGGCACAGGAATTTCAAAATTAAAGGAACACACAAAACACCATCAAACTTAATCCATGAACAAAAAGGTAACAATAATCCAAAATGGTAGGGTATACTTAGCCGAAGAGGCAGTAAACCAAAAAGGTAGTAATCCAACAAAAGACACAGTAATCCAAAAGGCAGTTATCCAAAAAACACAGTGAAAAACACGCGAGGATAGGCGGTGGTCTGGGAACCACGAAGAACGAGCTACAGGATAAATACGCGAGGCTAGAAAGGTGGTCTGGGAACCACGAATAATGAGCTACGGGAAAAAGCTCATGCAAGGAAGTGGTTTGGAAACCACGAACAAATAGCTACGGCAAATATCTAAGTTCAATCTAAACTAAGGCAAGGTTAAACTCATCTAATACTCCGCGCCGAAGCGGACACGGAGCGGGGCATTTCAACACACATAAAATCACCGACACCTGAAACTCATAATTACACAATAAACAAGAACCTATGAGAAAACTGGGCATGACACAAATAAAAACATGAGTACATGGGGAAACACAGGAGGCGGAGACATGACGTGAACGAAAACATAAACGCACATGGCAGAGGTAAACAAAACGTGATTCCATGAATGAAGGGAAAAATCCAACGGAGAGTTTTTGAATGGCGCTGGAATGCGCGCAGTGGAATGCGGAAGTATGCCACTCGCTACTCTTTGCAGCGTAGCGAGAGCAGCGGAAAACCTAACAGGATTATCCTAGTTTGTTGTGGTCTGCCTGTGTACTGAACGTAGTATGAAGTATGATGTTTGGAAACACCTTAATAAAGCACATTCAGTTTTTGCACTTTTGCACTTGGATCCAGCGCCATCCAATGATGTTCGTGTGCGCAGCTGCATATGCACATTTTAGTGAGGTACACACTGAAGGAATGTGTCATCGCAGTGCCAAATGTGTACTACATCGATTGCTAATTTTTATTCTCTGTTATGTTGTTATGCTTCCATAAAATGTTCAGATTCCATTTAGACTGTTTAACTTGTTTAAAAAAATTTAGTTTAACAAAATCAGCCTAATTTATCTATTTCTATATTATCTGTTTATTCCTAAATTATGTTACATGATACAATCCCATCAATACAGTAGTTAATAATGAACTATCATGCTCATAGTGTGTTATTAATGAATAACATTGTACAATATAACAACTTAAAATTGAACTAACATTAGACCTCATTTATCAATCTTTTAGTAAAGCAGTGTGTAAAAGTTTACGTAAGCCAAACTGATTTTCTTCGTACTAGCATGCGCATGTTGATGAATACTGATTGCCCGTAAATTACCAGGCACCTGCACACCACAGCTGATTTACATTTGATGACACCCACAAAACTCCATAAAAGGCAAAGCTCACACAGCTGAAATGACTAGTAAATGGCAAAAAAAGACATTCTCAGGAGTAGAAGTAATTTTGACTCACGCCTATGCCAATAAAAATATATATTATTTAGTAGCATAAAATATTAACAGTGCATCTAAAAAATCTGGAGATGAATTACAGAACAGGTGAATTCATTATTGGCATTCTTAATTGAACAACTAGTCTTATTTGTCTTAATTCATGGATTTATTTTCGCTTGCTTTCTTTCTTTTTTCAGATTTAATATTTCTTTAGTTAATGCCTTTAATATGAAATAAATGGGTTTCGCAACATTTTTGTGTGTAGTTGAAAGAAATAAGCTATTTAAACTTGACAGCGTAATCCGTATATAAAAGTGCAGTAGCTAATTTATATGATTTGAATTTGATCAATTAAAGTCTAAATTACTTCTTATGTGTAAATTCACAAACAGTCAGGAGCACGAGTATGATGCAGACATTTTACAGAAATTACGGGGTTATCAAGAACTTCAAATTTCTTGTGTAAATGCTCATGCAAACAATTCACGAACAAATCTGTACGTATCCAGTTGATACACGACTGAGGCCCATTGTGTTTATTTATAGCCCACTAAGATGTTATAGTCTTACCCAATCAGTTAACATTACTGCTACTAGCAAGCTGGTTTAGCTAACAATAGTAATAATTTTTTTTTTTTTTAAAAAGAGTTTTACAAACCACCAACTGCCATCATAAACACTTACATTATATCATACATTATTGCATAAAAACTCACATTTATGTCATAGGTATTATGCTAGCTATGTTAGCCTGTAATATGCGCATTCTAACGAGAAGTTAAAGTCTGGTAGCATAGCATCTCGTGAGAGCTAAAGGAAAGAAAAGAAAAAAGAAAAAAGGTCAATTATGTCTACTGGCAAAGCTAAAGTGTCCTCCTCAGCTGTTGAGAACCAATCTTCTCTGCTGAGTAGACTACATTCTGCCCCCACTTTCTCACTTTATCAGGATGTGAATGATGTGAATTAACAACTGGAGATATATTTTATGAAGCAGCGATTCTTGCCTGTGATGTGTTTAATACTAAGCCAGATTTTTATATTTTTCATTTTTCATCTAGGCCAGTTAGATGAAACAACACCTGCTGACATGACCATTTTCTCATTAATTATTAATGCAAAGTAATGAGTCACCCATCCCTTTTCTTTTTCTTCTTTTCTTCAGACAAAAGGCAAGTGTCTCCTTCTTCCTCATGGCTTACCAGGCTAAATTGTGTATGGATTTTTCTGTCCTAGTTTCTGAGCTGACATGTCCTAAGGTCCCATGTCACATCTGTTGATTTTGTCTTTCCCTTTTACAGTCTTACAGCCTCAGATCGACCCGTCTCACCAGGGACTGTGAAGTGCTCACATGTCTTCTCTGGCAGCAGCTGGAGAGAGCAGGTCCTTAAGGAGCATGCTGGGAATGTCAAACACATGACTGTTTTTTTTCCCCCCTATTGAATGTACATGGATTGTGTGGTGTTTAATAACGCAGTGGAGTTGCATTATGGACTAGACACAGTGATGTGTTGGTTCTCAGATGAGAATATCTGCAGATGTTTGTGTACCTTAATGACATAGTAATTATCACCTCAATTAGCATCAAGTAATCACGTTGAGAAAGATGTTTAGCATTCCAGTAACTAATATCTCACATCAGAAAATGAATAAACATCTTAACTAATGTCCTATGGAGTGACTGGGTTCACCTTGAGAGAGAAACCAACAATCCATCATTAATTATCTCATTTCTCCTACCACCAAGCCATCTGCTATTTTGCTATACACTTTTTTGTCCATATCAGAGGTTACGTCACTTCATCCTCATTTTTATGATGAGTATGTATGGTGGTCTGGGAAAACCTGTCAGATGTTACTGTGGCTATATTTAGAAAGACAAAAAAAAATTCAAGTTTTCTTGCAAAAGAAAAAAATCCATAAATTGTAACGCAGGGAGATTCATTGCGAGGAAGAATCTCAACAATGCCACAGCCATCCATGGCCAGGAGTCCTAGAGAGGTGTGAGGGATGGCGTATATTACATCCTGTCAATCACAGTATCAATAGCCAATTGTGGACGTCTGTGAGCTCATGTATGTGGAAAAAGGCAGATAGCGCTTTCCTCCCTGTGTGTTATGCTGCTGCCCTGTGAGCAGCAGTTCAAAAAGTTATGGTTGGCGTCACGTTTTCTTGGAGGAAGCACACGTGATAGCGAGAGTTGAGTCATGGGTGGAAAGTGGCATCTAACCAATCTGGGGGGGAAATTAAAGATCTCTAAACCCTTGCTAGCTAAGTGTGATTTCCTCACACAGTGAATGTCACACTTTAATCAAGTTTTTTGCTAGATATACATGCCATGGTAAAATTGACATAAGCATAACCAATTCAGATTGTAATCAGATGCCATCTGTCAACATGTCCAAAAGAATTTAAAGAATGGAATCTTTAAACAGTTTTCTCTTTTTTCACTTTTGGGGGTAGGTAACCAAACTTTAAATGTTTACTTGTGTTGATATACATGCAAAAGAGAAAGCCCATGCACTTTTTTAAAATATACATTCACCGCCCACTTTAATATGAACACCTGTAGACCTATTCATTTATGACCTGACCTTCTGCTGTTGTAGCCCATCTACTGCAAGGTCAGGTGTTTTTTTGCATGCTGAGATGCTTTTCTGCTCACAACGGTTGTAAAGAGTGATTATATGAGTTACTTGAATCAGTCTGGCCATTTTCCTCTTACCTCTCTTATCAACAAGGTGTTTACACCCACAGAACTGTCGCTCACACAATGGTTTTTGTTTATCGTTGAAAATCCCAGGAGATCAGCATTTTCTGAAATACTCAAACCAGCACATCTGGCAACAATAAGCATGCCACAGTCACAGAGATCACATTTTTTCTTCATTCTGATGTTTGATGTGAACATTAACTGAAGTTCTTGACCTGTATCTGCAGGATTTTATACATTGCACTGCTGCCACATGATTGGCTGATTGGATAACTGCATGCGTGAGCAGGTGTATAGGTGTTCCTATTAAAGTGGACAGTGAGAGTATATTAGAAAGTCTAAAATGTTCACCGAGTGAAAGGTCGCCACACACTTTCTTTTGTGTTCAACCTTTAGATTTCATTAAAACAGTTGAGTTTCTGATTTAAGAAACCCTGCGAAAAAATGTAAGTCAAAATCTGCAGGTTTATAATGGTGCACCTGAATGATTTCTCAGCTACAAACTGACAGAGAAGCGTATCATTTTGTAATGAACCTTTCTATACTGTAACTTGTGATGTACCCTTGCTCTGTGTGATTAGATGGTTTTGCCTTTTTTTGTGGCCGGTTATTTGTACAACCTGTTCTTTTGTGTTGAAAAGGCCACTCAATAAAGAAATGAATCCTCCTCAATACACTGTCTTCCGAAAGCTATTAGATGGATTGATGGAGTTTCTTACTAACTTGTAAACTTACGCCCTTTTGCTCTTACAAACTCGATGAGCCATTAATAAACGCCATCCTGAAATCCTCATTAGCACTGGTTCTGCTTCATTGATAATAATTTTCAATTAAAATGCCTCCTCTTCTTTCTATGTTTCCATCACAGTCACCAGAGACACCGAGTCTGTAAAGAATCATGGATTTAATTAAAATCAAAAGAAATTTAAGGAAGAAAACAGTATGATTGCCTTAATGTTGTATACATACCATATAAACATATCATCTAGGTTAATTTTATTGCACCGTTCTTTCTGCTAGGCACCTTTGTCTTTAAAATAAACCCTTCTCAGGAGATACAGAAGATAAATAAATGCTTTTAATGATAGAGACTTCGTAAGCTGCAGTCCTTCAAAGGGTGTCAGTGCCAGGAAACAAGATGTTCTGCCAAATTTCGATGCCATTAAAAACAAATTAGGAGAGCAATAAAGTGTGCATATACAGTCAATTCATCTCGTTTTAAGCAAAAGTTAAATTCATGTTGACTTCTCAGGATAAAGTAAGCTGCTGAGTTTTCTCCAGTTTTCTCCTAACCTAAAATGTAAAGAAAAACATATATCATCATAACACATTCCCAGGTGTTATAATATGCCACTTAATATTTAATATTGAATTAAAACAAGGACTTGTTCTACAAGCACATATGCAACTATTTGAAATATAATTGGAGCTTGTAATCAGTTCAGCTATGGCTTAGTTATCTATCATGATTAGCATAACATTTGTCAGAGCTGAATGTTTCGGTTAATTACCAGTCATTTTTCCCCCCTGCCTTGCTTCCAAATGTGTCCCGAGGCAGATAGGAGGACAGTGTGACTGGAGAAAGCATTTGTCCTGTGGAATAAAGTACATCTGTGTTAAGTTCAGCAGCGGATTGTGACCATAGATTTTGGTTTGGGCAGGACGACATTAATAATGTCATAGCCTCAAACAAATTAAGTTGAGAGCCTATAACACTTGATTTATGCTATAGGGTACTATCTAGTGAATGTTTTGAGTAACCCTGTAATAGGCAGTTGAGAGTCGATGACATACAGTCATCTGGCGTACAGTCTGGCAGCTTGCTTCCTATCACAGTGTTTGAGATGAACACAGAAGAGCTAATATCATTGACAGGTTGACAGGTTTCAGCTAAATTTCCAGCACAACTACATCTAAAAGCCACACAAAAGACCTGAAAAAAGCCAAAAACATTTGGACATTGGAACAGGAGGACACGTTTCCACCCCCACCTCCCCACCCCTTTTTTTCAGCCTTTGTGTGGGAGGCAAGGTCACCATTGTGCACATGTATTTATGATGTACATACATTAACCAATCCATAATCCCCATCTTTACAACATACTGTATTTTACAATAGAAATGGTTCTGTACATCATAGACACACTGTCTGTACTGACACTTTGCCATAATTTATTACAATTAATTCTGAGTATTTACTATAAAACTAGATATTAGCAGCCACAGAGTATTAAAAAAAAGACCCCAGTAACTTTGTCATTGTAACTGCTCCTCCATCACTGAAAATGTTCATAGAGAGCGAGGATGGGGTGGCATGGTTCCTTCCCTAATGGGCCTCTATTAGCACTTATTCCCATTTTGACCACTAGAGCCCATATTAAGTCTATGGAGCTAAACGGGACAGTGAGCGCATTGCCTGATGATTGCACAACATCTAGAAAGGTGACCAAATCAATGGAACATTGGTTTACATCTGTGAAATAACAACATTTAAAAAAAAAAAAGTTTGTCACTCAAAAGAGGTCATTAGTATTTCAACAGAATTTAAAATGTATGGAGTTGTGAATGAGATCTGTAAAAGGATTAACATTTGTTGAATGACTGTTATACATGGTGGGGCTCTTGAACTGCCCCTACAGATAAGCCACCATGGGTTAAAATTTAACAAAGCAGAATATAATTTTAAATAATGTTACCTATCTTAGCTCAGATCCTTGAATAACCACACTGACAGTCCCCTTGAAACCACTGGAACGGCAAGGTCAGTTAAGTTTTTTTTTTTGCTGTAGACTAAAGACATGTGGCTGTGAGATCAAAAGATGAATATGATAAGAGAGTTTAGAATTTCAGTTTTTATTTCCTGGTGTTTATATGTATATATGTTAAACGTCCTAGAACATAGCACATTTTGTATCAGATCACCCAATTTGTAGGTAAGCAAAAATATTGGAACATGTGACTTACAGGTGTTTCTTGTTACCTAGGTGTGCCCTGTTAGACTGATTGTTTAAACAATAAATAGCTTTGGTTTTAGCCTTCAGTTTCATCTGTGAAGACTGCATTTGCTGTTAAAAAGTCAACATGAAGATCAGAGAGCTGTCTATGGGAGAAAAGGAAGCCATATTGAAGCTGAGAAAAGAGGGAGAATCAGTCAGAGGCATTGCAGAAACATTGGGCAAAGCCAATTCAACAATGTGGAATGTCCTGAAAAAGAAAGAAAGAAACCATTGGTGTACTGAGCAACAGACACCGAATGGGTTTGCCAAAGAAAACAACCGCTAATAACAGAAACATTGTGAGAGCTGTGAAGAAACCCCCAATTTTTGGACAATTTTTGGCTTGACCAATTACAGTTTTGGTCCCTTGCTTTAGAAATGTATCATTATAACAACCAGCCAGTGGTAAATATTCTTAGCTCTTAGCTGAGAGCTGATAAATGTTGGTGAACGTAGAAAACATTTGTCTTAAAGCCAGTCCTGTCTGGCTCACTCCGGTCCAAACTGTTTCACTTTGAGTCTCCTTAATTTTCTCCCTGCACAAATTTGGACCTGAATAATTTAAGCTTTTTGTATCTCTTTCAACCTGACTAAATGATTCATGAATCTTAAATACATTTGAGTTTATATGCTCAAAGATTTGTGATTCATTTGTCTTAGAAAATGTCCTTGACACTGATGTCAGAGTAGATTTTAATATGTTTTATGGAGGTTAATGTAAAATTGGACATGTAAAATAATGTCCAATTTAAATCCCAAAAGAGCAACATTTTTGGCTACGTATCACATCATAAAGGTTCAGTGTGGTTTTACATTAGAAGTTCCACTTTGCTATAAAACCCATTATGTATTTTACAGTGACCCTTATCATGCGAAATGTCTGTCACATGAAGACATATGAGAGTCTATGGTGAGTTGCTCTACATTTGATGAAATCAGACGAGGCAGGTCTGGGTCACTCAGCTTTAGACAGGTTCAGTTTGGGTCTCCTCAATCTTTCGTCAGTTTCCTGTCCTCTGGGATGTTATTTAGGAATTATTCATGTTTTCCATCTTTATTTTTCTGAGTCTGAATGACTCATTAATCTTTGGCTCTGAGTAGTCTGAGACTTGGGGCATAAGCACACTATAAAATTTGCATTTGAATCCAGTAAGTCAGCGTAAAAAGCAAAATTACTGTTTGCTTCATGGTGTGAAGTTTGCATCTTCCTTTTATGCTCCAGGTCAGACCTGGATATCATTTCTGTGTCACTTTGCATTCTTATTCACTTGTTTTCTGTATGGATCTCATGTAAATTTAGAACTGTGCTTAGAGATTAAATAGTCTCCTATGAAAATGTTTGAATTTTTTCTTCAGACAAGCTGTACCAGGCTCAGTGGTGGATCTTTGTCATAATGGACCCCTGTGTGAACATTATATTTGGGCCCCATACATATTACCTTTGCAAATTAAATATTTGCATGTGCATAAGCCACACTCTTAATATTTCATAAACAGTCAGTAACATACTGTAGTAACCCTATTATGGCCAGTGGTACTGCACTAAACTATCTTGGTACTGCTGTCTTAGTTTTATAAATCACTGCTCTATCAATCTATCTAGCAAATACTGGCATGGAGGCCATGGTCATACATAATAACCAAATAATAAGCCAGTTAGGTTACTCGTTACTGGCTACTGCACTGTTCATTCACTAAAATTAATTACTTCAAACAAATAAAGCAATATCCTAAATGGACTGACAATTAGAAATTCTAAATCACCTGAATTAGATTTCTCACACCTCCCAGATATCTACAAAATCAGAATAACCATTGATTACCTTTAAAATTCAATCCATCCATTCATCCATTTTCTATATCGCTTATTCTACACAGGAGCCTATCCCAGGGAACTCAGGGTACAAGGCGGGGGACACCCTGGACGGGGTGCCAACCCATTGCAGGGCACACATTCACACACTACAGACAATTTATGACAATCAGCCTACAATGCATGTCTTTGGACTGGGGGAGGAAACCGGAGTAACCCCCGAAGCACGGGGAGAATGTGCATACTCTGCGCACATAGGGCGGAGGTGGGATTCAAAACCCCCAACCCTGGTTAATTCATCGATTCATCTTCAGTAACCACTTTATCCTGATCAGGGTTGCAATTGTTCCCAAGCCTATCCCAGGAACACTGGGTGCAAGTCACATGTCTCCAAACCACATGCCTGCATGTTTTTGGACAGTGGGAGGAAATCAGAGAACCTGAAGGAAACCACATGGACACATGGATAACATGTGAAACTCCATGCAGGCAGTAATCAAAGGTAAATAATAATAACTGAGGGAAACATGAATTCTTCTCTCTACCAGAAAATCCTAAAGGAAAATGTCTGCTCTTCAGTCCGTAAGTTGATATTCAAGCGCAACTGGATTATGCAGCAAGACAATGATCCAAAGCATAGGAGTAAGTCCTCCTCTGAATGGCTCAAAAAAAGCTAAATTGATGTTTTGGAGTGGCCTAGTCAAAGTCCTGACTTGAACCAATTGAGATGGTGTGGCAGGACCTTAAACCTTGGGATTGTCATGTGATAGGGAAGAGCTATTTAGTGGGTGGGGATGTTACCTGTTGTGCCTTTAAGCACACAGCCACCATTCCAAGTAAACAATTAGCTACACATGGGCCATGATGTAAGTGTACCGTCTGCATCATGGTAGTTCCACCCCCAACCAGGCATTTATGGTTGATTGATATCTCAGCTCAGTAGTGAATCTGAAATTGGCAGTGGTAGCTCAGTGGTTAAAACATTGGGCTACTGATCAGAAGGTTGTGAGTTCAAATCCCAGCACTGCCAAGCCTCCACTGTTGGGCCCTTGAGCAAGGCCCTTAACACTCAATTGCTCAGATGTATAAATGAAGTAAATGTAAGTCACTCTGGATAAGGGTTTCTGCCAAATGCCATGAATGTAAATGAAATCTGGCTCTGAAGATGGACTAATCCCATCAGCATGGGTAAGATTAGTTTGTGTATTACAGAAACTTTTTCAATTACATTACAAGAACTGCATAATGACAGTTGGGAAGGAACAAATGTAGCTCTGTTCCTATTTCTTCTTTTGAAAGCAGTATACAGATCTAAATTGTGTCTCTCAGACTAAAAAAAAGGAATCATTTCATGGTAGTGTGACTCACTATACAAATCACTAAAGCAGTTTCAGTTGGTTGTATTTAGTTCTCTGTGTGAAGATGCTGTATAAGAATGGAATCCTGGGGCAAGAGGTCTTCCGTGCTGGCAATAGACACCAGCCTCCAGCAGCAGGAAGACATTCATCATGCTCAAGCCAGCTGTCAGAGAGAAGATTCACCTCTGGATCTCAGCAAGGGATGGAGAAACAGATGCTTTGTCTTCCAATATCTGTACTTATGAGAAGAGGAAGGTGGTCAGTGGAGCCATCAGATTGCTTGTCAGTGTCTAAAATAAGGGTATACCAGTGATGGCTACCACCTACATTTTTCTTTTAAGATACAAAAAACAATGATGATGTTTGTTACTTCATATCAGTTACAAGAGTTTCAGTTTTACCTGATCTACTTGATTTATGAATGGTTAACTACTCTTTGTTGGCTGATTGTACAGATTTGGATCACATTTGTTAACACTGTGCAAAACAGTTTTTGTTAACATTGTGCATTTTTTTTACCATTCAGAACCGAGATTTTCTCAGTAGAGAAAATAGAGTCGCTTCTACAGCTTAAAACCATCAAACCGAGTTCCCTGGGATAGGCTTCAGGCTCCCCACGACCCTGTGTAGGATAAGCGGTACAGAAAATGGGTGGATGGATCTTCAGTAACCTCTTCATCCTGGTCAGGACATGGTGGAAAACTGGGCACATGGTAGGGACACACCCTGAATGGGATGCATGGTATATTTTGACAGGGTTGGCAACTGTTAAATAAATAGCTAAGAATATCCATCCATTTTCAGTACCACTTATCCTACACAGGGAAGCCTGGAGCCTATCTCAGGGAACTCAGGGCACAAGACACCCTGGACAGGGTGCCAACCCCAACCCCCCGGGGAGAACATGCAGGCTCCACACTTACAGGGCAGAGGAAGGATTCGAACCCCCAACCCTAGAGGTGTGAGGCAAACATGCTAACTACTAAGCCACTGTGTCATGTAGCTGAGAATATGACAATGTTAATTCAAGCAAGCTAGTTTACTAGCAGTTAGCTAGCCAGCAATCTATTTGCTAATGTTACCTATGGTTAAAATATACAGTGAACAATTTTAGCATAGGCAATTCGAAAAACAACATTACTGTACTGATACAAAGTCCCCAAAGTTGGTCTCGTATTTGATATCTGATTCAGCCAGAGTGTCTTGTTTCCCCCAAAGTGTAATAACACACCATAGTTAATAGCATACTCTAACCAGGTTAGTGAGGGTGATTTTACTGTTATTAAAAGCACTTTATTACACAAAAAAGATTATGTTAAATCTTTCAAAATTGCGCATACTTTAAAATAAATCCCTGTGCATTATAGCAAGAGTATTATGGGATTGCAAATGGTGAATCAGCTGTAAAGTTTCCATCCCATGCATATTTCTGGGTGTGCACAGCATCGATCGAAACTTTTGCAGACACAAATATCTGCATAAATACAGTCATTTGTCACAAGGATATGTATCAGAACTGCTCAGCAGCTGGAGAAACTCTTTGCCCGAGGTTGCAGGAAATAAAGGATTTCCCAGTAGTACTCACATGAAAAACTTTATAAATCATGTTCCTCATTATTAAATCCTTTCAATGGAATTAATTTTCCTAGGCAGTCTGGTTTAAGTATAAATAAATTATCACTGCAGCAGTTTGCTGCCTTACTGTAAGAAACAAAAATGTTTTCTGTGGCTGTAATTACCTGAAGATGTAAGGAGACCTTTATTAGTCATTTATGGAAGGAGTCGCTAGCATCAGTGCTTGTAACAATCAGTAAGTTTTCCACCATGTGAACGTCTTTGAGACAGATTTTCTCCATAAGGTGACAAGTTGCAATGTTTTTCAGTCTTTTTAACTTCAAGCGATAGAAAAAAAAAGGTGCTGGTAAAGGAATGACTGTTTATAGCTGCTATAACCTAAGTGATAACAGGAACTAAGTTGTTTTGCAGATGTTCCACAACATTAACTTTAACTATACATGGATAAAAAATTATGATGAGGTGTTCATTAATTTTAAAAATGTAATCAGTGGCAAATTCCTATGGTGTAAGAGGAAGAAGATACCTCATGACATTAAGTTTTTGGAAAATAATCCATTTCTGGGTAGTAACTGTCAACCGTCATTGATTATTTTCAGCATGTCCAGTCAGGTTTTATTCATTAGTTTTTATTCCTTTATTTATTATTTTGTATTTAATGCAGACCAGATCACATTTTGGGAGCCATTTATGTAGAAATCTAAAAAAAATAAAATAAAATAAAATAAAAATAACAAAAGGTTTTCCATCAACTGGACAAAGTCATTATATAATATTTGACTTTTACCACCAAGGTGCCTCCTATGCCTTTTTTGTATTGTTCAAGAGATTTCTGTGCTGTCATGCTGGAGCAGATGGAGGTGATTAGTAGCTGATATGAAGCCCCTCAAATGGTATGATTTGCTGAAGCAATTACCCACTCAGCAGGCCCATTAATCTCTCTACCAGCATTTGATTACGATATGATTCAAATGCCTGCAAAACACACATTACTCTACAGTATCACAGGGGATTGTTCTGAATGAAAAATCATCAGATGAGTTTCCCACAGCAGCTGAGTCAGTCAGCTTGCTAATATGTGGCACAATTACTGGGTGATGCTAAGACTATTGAGGCTTTAGTGGACTTTAATTAGTGACAGTACTGGAGTAAAGACCCTGGGTCATTGGCAGCCTGGGAAAGTTGTCTTCTGAATGTGACTCTTCGCTTCGACTTATTAGGAGTGATTAAGTTCACCTGCTTTTTAGTCAGTACTTGCATCAGTGAGTGCTTGAGTCATTTTTGTCTGACCATGCTCATGTTTAAATGCCTGTGTTGCACTGGTTGAATGTGTAGACAGCTTTCATTCACTTTGAAACTCTACCTTGGGACTTTTGCTCTTTGTCTTCAACTTGTACATCAGCCTGGATGTGTTGTCAGTGCTCTGTCTTAGCCAAGTACTTCTTTCACCTTTATTAGTCTGATGTTAACACTGTGACTAGTGGCATTTTAACCGTACTCGCAAACCTAACTTTCACTCCTGCAGTGTTCCTCTGTCTTCTTTAGCATATGTGACAGTCAACACTCATTCACCTTCAATAACCACTTTATCCTGGTAAGGTTCATGGTGGATCTTGAACCTATCCTAGGAACACTGAAGCCTATCCTAGGAACACTAGAGCCTATCTTAGAAACACTGGACCCTTTCAGAGAAACACTGGAACCTATCCTAGAAACAATAGAGCCTATCCCGGGAACACTGGAGCCTGTACTAGGAACACTGGAGCCTATACTAGGAACACTGGAACCTATCCCTGGAACACTCAAGCCTATCCTAGAAACACTGGAGCCAATACTAAGAACACAGAAACCTATCCCTGGAACACTGGAGCCTATTGTGGGAACACTGGAGCCTATCCTAGAAACACTGGAGCCTATACTAGGAACACTGAAACCTATCCTAGGAACACTGGAGCCTATCATAGAAACACTGGAGCCTATCCTGGGAGCACTGGAGCCTATACTAGAAACACTGGAGCCAATATTAGGAACACTGAAACCTATCCTAGAAACACTGGAGCCTATATTAGGAACACTGAAAGATATACTAGGAACACTGGAGCATATCGTGGGAACACTGGAGCCTATTCTAGAAACACTGGAGCCTATCCTGGGAACATTGGAGCCTATACTAGAAACACTGGAGCCTATTGTGGGAACACTGGAGCCTATATTAGAAACACTGGAGCCTATGGTGGGAACACTGGAGCCTATCATAGAAACACTGGAGCCTATCCTGGGAACACTGGAGCCTATACTAGAAACACTGGAGCCTATGGTGGGAACACAGGAGCCTATCATAGAAACACTGGAGCCTATCCTGGGAACACTGGAGCCTATACTAGAAACACTGGAGCCTATAGTGGGAACACTGGAGCCTATCATAGAAACACTGGAGCCTATCCTGGGAACACTGGAGCCTATACTAGAAACACTGGAGCCTATCTTGGGAACACTGAAGCCTATACTAGGAACACTGAAACCTATCCTAGAAACACTGGAGCCTATATTAGGAACACTGAAAGATATACTAGGAACACTGGAGCATATCGTGGGTACACTGGAGCCTATTCTAGAAACAATAGAGGGAACACTGGTGCCTAACACTAGAGCCTATCCTAGAAACCCTGGAGCCTATACTAGGAAAACTGAAACCTATCCTAGGAACACTGGAGCCTATACTAGGAAAACTGAAACCTATCCTAGGAACACTGGGGCCTATCGTGGAAACACTGGAGCCTATCCTAGCAACAATAGAGCCTATCCTGGGAACACTGGAGAATATCTTGGGAACAATGGAGCCTATCCTAGAAACACTGGAGCCTATCATAGGAACACTGGAGCCTATACTAGAAACAATAGAGGGAACACTGGAGCCTAACACTGGGTCCTAGGGACACTGGAGCTTATCATTGGAACACTAGAGCCTATCATGGGAACACTGGAGCCTATCCTATAAACAATAGAGCCTATACTAGGAACACTAGAGCCTATGCTGCAAACACCCTGGATGATATGCCAGATTTGATTACCTTCAAAACTGTTGGCGCCACACAATTGATGGTTTTCTCTCTGTAATGTCTAACAAGGTTGGAGACACCTGTAGACAGATCTTCAACAATCCTCCTGACAAAACCTTTCAAGCTGATTTATATTCTTAGGTTTATGCTATATATCTGCTGTCTGATAGTAAATTAAAATGTAAAAATTCTGAAATTGTGAATTTTCTTTGGGCCTCCCCATCCTTTTTTCTATGCATTTTAAGAGAAAATCATATTATTTAACCAAATTTAAATGAATATTCTTATGAGAATGACCATTCTTAGAGGAAAGGTTAGTAGTTT
The DNA here is from genome assembly GCA_023630585.1 of Cranoglanis bouderius. Lineage (NCBI taxonomy): Eukaryota > Metazoa > Chordata > Actinopteri > Siluriformes > Cranoglanididae > Cranoglanis > Cranoglanis bouderius. Next base: position 20,761,917 of record CM042541.1, read on the forward strand.
CTCAAATTGTTTTAGTGGAAATTCTGAATTATAGTGTGTAAAGTTTATTTTATACAATTGTTTTTGCCTATTCTTGAAAACAGTGCCAATAATTACAAAGTACTAAAATATTGCATATTTACATTCAACACCAGGTTAACTTTATGAAGATGTTTTTCATTTACGTAAAGTTCTAGTAAGGTACAATGACCTTGTGTCTGACCTAGCTCCTGCTGTTTTTCATCATCACGTTTCCACGCCATTTTTTCCTGCTCATTTTTTTAATCATCTTTTATAAATTGTATTATGTAGTTTCTGAGTGTCCTCTGTGCCCATATGTTTTTGATTTTATGCCCAATCCTTCCAAATCCTCATAGTTTAGCATAACATCTTGGTGTTGGCTGCTTTTCATGTCTGCTCTCATTGTCCATATGGTGGAAATCCATCACAGGGCAGCCTGGCTGTCTGCATGGGCAGAGAGCGGCTCTTTCTTTCCTGTGTGTGTGGACATGCACACACTCACACTGCTGTCTTGCAGGGGCCAAACAAAAGGGCATCTTGCTCAATTATTCCCTCCCTCCACACAGACACACATTGATATATCCACAGACACCCCATTCCTCACTGCAGGGCATCTGTGGTTAGAGCTGCACTCTGAGGTGGCCCTTTATATCTGTGGCCTATTTCCAGGAAGCCCATGTGGGCAGCAGGCAGCAGCAGTCTGATTAAGTCTGGAGTCTGGAGACCCAGAGGTTCATAAAAGCCTTGAAGAAGCTCAGTGCTTTTGTTTTCCAACAAGTTCCCTTCATTGCAATTAGTGAACATGGCTGCTGGGCGTGTGTGTGTGTGTGTGTGTGTGTGTGTGTGTGTGTGTGTGTGTGTGTGTGTGTGTGTGTGTGTAAAAGACATTTATTATTATTATTATTATTATTATTATTATAATATACAGTACTGTGCAAACGTTTTAGGCACACTATTTTTTAAGTACAAACTTTGTTATGGATTTTTTATTTTCTGACTTCTACATTATCAAGTCAGTACAAAAAACATTTTAGATTCCCAAACATTAGTTTTCTAGCACAAAATTAAATGTTTCAGAAAAATGTTTGTATGTCATTAAAGAAAGCAGCGTATTACGTAAGAGACACTTTTCAGACAAAAAACACAATGAAGGTTGCTGGGTTTTGCTGCAAAAATAAGAAGCAAGCACAAAAGTCAAAGTCTCCAGAAGAACTGTGTCTAGTTCTGCAAGATGCTCAATAAAACGTACCCGCTCATTTCCTTATAAAACTGCACAAATTGTACTGGAGACTACTATTTTTATTTTTATTTTTATTTTTTGTCACACCAAATATTGACTTTGTTTCATTTACTACTGTTTACTGCTCTTCACTGTATTTTATTTTTTTTTATGTAGAAACATTTAATTTCATTATTTTGAAGGCATCTTTGCTCTGCAGCATTTCTTCGCATGTGCCTAAGACTTTTGCACAGTACTGTATATGAATTTTTCATTGTGCTCCTTTATCAGAATCAACAACTTGTTAGCTTGTGCACACCACACTTGCTACCCCATTCTGTACAGAGCAACTACTAGAGAAACTGCTACCAAAAGCTCATGATAATTTTAAACATATAGTGAAATTTATTAGAACTAAAAACATCTCAGGCAAACTCACCTTGTTTATTTATGACATCCCAGTAACAATAGTTTGTTTAGCTAACTAGCTATTGTAGCTGGCATAGCTGACTAACAAGCTAACAAACTAACAAGCTAATTTTCTTTGTTTGGTATAGCTAGGAACAACTAGCCAAGACAAATTGCTTGTTTTACATGATAATTGGTTTATAAAAGACAGACGGAAGGACAGACAGGTAGATACATACAGCATATGGAAATTTACACATATAATGTCTTTTGGTAACACTTTATAATAACAGTGCATGAATAATCATGCACTAATACCTTAATGAATACTTAACTTAATATGAACTAATGATGAGTACTAATCACAAACTAATGAAGAGCTAACTGTAACTACGACGTGAGTCTTATGAATGCATGCATGAATAACGACCACCTTATGTAGGCTAATACATGTTTGTTAGTTAATGGATTAATTAACGTGTAGGGGTAATCTAAATCAAATTTGCTCTATAAGAAAGAATATGAATTGAATGTGCATCATTACAAATTGTTTATATAATTTGCCATATGCAGCTGCTTACACAAACATCATTGGATGGTGCTGGATTACTTTCATAATTTACATCGATCCTCCTTATTAAAGGTAGAAAGACGCATTAATATTAAACACCAATCATTTTTAACTCAACCATTTTTGCGTCATTCTCCATTCATTTCTCTTCAAATCCGTCTGTAGCACTAGTACGTGCTGGGATTTGGAGAGAAATGAATGGAGAATTAGCATGTTTGATTTAGTTTACTCCTACATGTCAATTAATAAGTATTAATTCAGGTATTAGTGCATGATGCTCATGTTCATGTACTGTTATTGTAAAGTGTTACCTGTCTTTTGACTTTGTACTTCAAAATACAAATAAAAAAGTATGTATTCATACAAGGCCTTCTTGGATTATTTTGGCTGTATGTTTGGGGTCATTGTCTTCTTGATGTTCATCTTCTCCACAGATTCATTTTCTTGGCCGATGAGATTAAATTCTGCTCTAATCTGCACATCACTCTATTCATGTTTCCTTTGATGATGAGTAATGCCCCAGTACTGTTTGCAGAGAAGCAGCCGTATATCATGATCCTCCCACTTCCGTACTTCACTGTGGTTATGGTGTTCTTGGGATCATACGTACAAGCCTTCTTTCTCCAAACATGACGAGTAAATTATTTCCAGAGTTCCGTTTTTGATTCGTCTGATCAGAGTGTATTATTTCATAGGAGTTCCGATTCATCTAAATGCTTTCAGATTCACATCTCTGTGCTACTTTTTAGAGGAGTTTTGCTTGAAGTCCAGGAATGGAGATGATTTCGGTGCAGTTTTCTGTGTAACTGTTGTTCCTGCTGCTTTCAGGTCATCCTGCAACTCTTTTCGAGGGACTGCTGGCTTCTCTCTTACCTTCATTATTATTATCAAGTGCACACAATCAGTGAAACAAACCAACGACAAGGCAGGTGCAGAGACAGGACTGAAAACATGCACCAAAACAAACATGACATCCCATGCCGCTCGTTGCCATGGGAACCATGATGCACGGAATACAGTTACACTTGTGTAGAATTCGTAATGCATATTCTGTCCCATTATATGAGCACCAAATATAACCAATACAGATAACTTTTCATGTGAATTTACAGTCTTAATAATAGTGATTCTGATTTGCAATATTGTTTTTCCATGCAGTCACAGTTTTGTGTGAGAAATGTTGGCTTTTCGAGGTGAAGTTTTTCAGTGAAGTGAATCGATGGGAACGTTCACCGAGGCAGACTGGAGTAGCTGATCATCTGCTTAGTTGCCATGTAAAAGGTAAATGCCCCATTCATATAAAGCATGCCCTTGATTTCACAGCACAACTAATGCTATAATGAATCAAACGGCAATACTACCCCCCCCCCCCCCCACACACACACACACACACACAAACTATTCTGTCTTTGCTCCCTGATTATACTCCCCGACTTTACCTCATTCCTCCATTTCATTATTCCCTATTTCTTCTTCCATGTTACTTTGTCATTTACACTTTACTAGCTGACACAATCCCTACATACTCCTCTCTCCTCCTATGTGCTAGGTATGTTCTTTTTTTATTATTCCATTGAATACTATTACGGTTATATAAATAAGCTGAATTATTTATTCCACTTTTTCCCCAGCTGTCCTGAATCTAAGTGTTATGCTTGCTTGTATCCATCTCCTCTATGTTCTTCCTCTAAACAGCATGAAAGATAAGATGGGTAGATAAAACGGCTGGGTGAAGCTCCTGGCTTAACTGTTGTCATTGATCACAGCTTAAATTTGACATTTACTTTACATGTAGTCAATATTTCCTTCAGCCTGATTTATATAATCTAACGGGGTGTTTTTTTCCCCCCACTGCTAAGTTCACACTTATAGAACTGATGGCTGTGAGATCTTAATCTAATAATTGGAGTAAAAGGGAATTGAGCAACTGTGTATCACAATTTTTCCCAAAGGAATGAATTCTGGCACTTTGGGGATTTTCCTGGAACACAAACAACCCTGTGCACCTTTATTCTCTAAAGACTGTCTCTAAAGACTGGAGTTAAAAATAGAGCACTGAGTCAGACTGCTGCATGCACAGTTTATGACAGATAACCAGATTTTAGGAAGATGTTAAACTGCCAGAAATTATAATAGATTCAGGGTTTCAAATTTACAACAGCAGAGAAGTCTGTGCCTTTCTGTAGACTCTTTACTTAACCAGACCATTAATTATTTACCAATAGCTGAAAATATGCATGTTGCACAGTAAGGATTATGTTAATATGGTGCTTGGTCATCAGAAAACTGTAGCGTTCTGCATATAAGAACAGCAACCAGAAATGTTTCACAGAAGAGTTTTACAACAAGCAATATACAGTAGGTTCAATACCCAGATAATCATATTATTCATATAAGATGGAATTATTGTATTAATGAGGTCTCAGCATAAAGGAGACCAGCTGAGGGTTAAAGATGGATGTGAAGACTGAGAGCGTGTTGTAAAATCTTGCATGGTGCACCTGTCTGGAGATGATTAGGTTCCAGGAGCTTCCCATCTGCTTATTATCCAACCAGTTGTACTAACAGGGATGTTTAAAGGATTTCTTTGCTGTGGCTCTGGGTTTTATTTTTTTATTTTTTATTTTTTTTTAATCTACTGATATTGAAAATCCTCTGAACATATTTAGTACTGTTTGTCTTTACTCTTCTACACCTGTATAAGTAAACGTGCTCACCACTAAGCCACCATGCCCCCTAGAAATAGCCTGTATTTACAAATCTATTTTGAAATACAGTATATAATCATCCACATGAGCTTTAGCTTCTACATTAGCTTTTGCTCTACATTGTCACAAAGCAGCTTTACAGGAATCTGGATGTAAATTTAGATCCCTAATAAGTAAGCCAGAGAAGATAGTGGCAAGATATAACTCAGTGAGGTGCCAAGAGGTAGAAATCTTCAGAGGAGCCTCAAAAGGAAACCCATCGTCTTCTGGGATAGTAGGATTATAAATGATTACCGTATACAACATTAGTACTTTGTTGCAAAGCTGTTGTTGTCAGTCACAGCTTTGAGAAGTCTACAGTAAGAAGTAATTCATTTTTTTTACAGCAGTGTGCTTCAGTTTTGGTCCATTGCCAGGGCCCCCCTGATGGACTTGCAACTTCAAAATCCTCTATAAACTTTGAATGGGTGTCAAGTCAGGAGATTGGCTAGGCCATGAAAGGCATTCTTGATTTATTTTTAGCTGTATGTTTGTGGCCATACCACGTCCATCTTCTCCACAGATTAATTTTCTTGGCTGAAAATTTCCTTTAATGTGTCCCAGTACATTGCTCCATTCAGGTTTTCTTAGATGATGAGTAATGCCCCAGTACTGTTTGCAAGGAAGCAGCCCTATGCTCCCACCTCCATACTTCACTGTGGGTTTGCTGTTCTTGGGATCACATGTGCAATCCTTCTTTCTCCAAACATGACTAGCTGAATTATTTCCAATGAGTTTTGTTTTGTCTGACCAGAGTGTATTATTTCAAAAGAGTTCTGATTTGACTAAATGCTTTTAGATGCACATCTCTGTGCTTTTTTGTATAGGTGTAGGAATGGAGATGATTATTGGAGGAATATTCGTTGCTTATTGTTTTCTGTGTAGCTGTTGTTCGTGCTGCTTTCAGGTCATCCTGCAACTCTTTTTGAATGACTGCTGTCTTCTCTCTTCCCACCTGCTTATTATCCAACCAGTTGTACTAACAGGGATGTTTAAAGGATTTCTTTGCTGTGGCTCTGGGTTTTATTATGTATTTTTATTTTTTTTTAATCTACTGATATTGAAAATCCTCTGAACATATTCAGTACTGTTTGTCTTTACTCTTCTACACCTGTATACGGTAATCATTTATAATCCTACTATCCCAGAAGACGATGGGTTCCCTTTTGAGGTTCCTCTGAAGATTTCTACCTCTTGGCACCTCACTGAGTTATATCTTGCCACTATCTTCTCTGGCTTACTTATTTGGGATCTAAATTTACATCCAGATTCCTGTAAAGCTGCTTTGTGACAATGTAGAGCAAAAGCTAATGTAGAAGCTAAAGCTCATATGGATGATTATATACTGTATTTCAAAATATATTTGTAAATACAGGCTATTTCTAGGGGGCATGGTGGCTTAGTGGTGAGCATGTTTGCCTTGCACCTCATGGGTTGGAGGTTTGAATCCCAACTCCGTCCTGTGTGCATGGAGTTTGCATGTTCTCCCCATGCTTCAGGGGTTTTATCGGGGTACTGCAGTTTCTTCCCCAGTCCAGAGACATGTGTTGTAGGCTGATTGGCATTTCCAAATTGTCCATAGTGTGTGTGCAATTGTGTCCTGCGATGGGTGGGCCCCCTGTCCAGGGTGGCCTCACACCTCGTGCCCCAAGTTCCCTGGGATAGGCTCCAGGCTCCCCCATGACTCTGTGTAGGATAAGCAGTACAATGGATGGATGGATGGACTATTTCTACTATTTTACAAAGTTGATTATTGAAGAATGCGATTATATAGTGTAACAATATTGGCTGCTGGACATTTTTGAATAATTGGGCATATGCTTTTCCAGATTTTTTGGGGTGAGATAGACTTCAACTCTTTGTTACTCACATTGTGTATCTCCAAACAACTACATTTGGATAAGTTTAAAAAAAATGTTAACTTTAACTTTTAATCTTTGTGCTCTGACTGCTCAGATGGACTGAAAGTGAATCGAGCAGCTGACCTTCAGATGACTTTACCCTGAAATAGCATCTCTCTTGCTCTTCACATGTACTGTCCCATACATGTGTACCTTGATATTAATCGAGGCTGTGAGTGTGTATAGTCTGAAGCTGCCATTGAGATGGAGGAGCCGACCTTTTCAATAAAGCCTGGTGTTCCACAGCACTGATCCATAACAGGTGACCCAAGTAGAATAGTGAGGTGTTGCGGCATGGTATTAGATTCTTCCTTGTTTGTAATTTTCTCTTGTTTGCTCATGCATAGGCATGATTGTGGTTTGTGGGGTTTAGTTATGAGTCCTTCTTAACTATATGCATGTAAATACCTCGAAGTGCACTACACACCCTGCTGCGTGTTGCTCTAAATATTGTCTGCTCTCTCTTGTGGCTTACAACAAAAAAAATGCTTTATGTGTGAGATATAACAGCCTGCGGGAGGCTTTACGTGACTCAGTGTGTCGGTCCGTTTTATTACACAGAGCCAGACTGTGGCATGTCAGATTCAATTTCTTTTCGCAGAGGACCGAATGACAGTAAACCAGTTCAATTTAACAGTGAAACAGTCACACAGACGCTTCATCTGCCAAAGATATAGACATGGTCTCAAATGCAATTTTGTAAGAACTTATTCGAGTCAATACTATAAAACAGTTTGGCCAAATATGTCATTGAAACAATTGTCCCAAGAAAACATTTCTTCTTAAAGTTTGTTTGGAAGTTTGCTTGATTAGTTTCTTGAACTATGAGGATAACGTTGTTAACAAGCAAGGGAAACTTATAACTACCAGTTTAGCACCGTGCAAACCGCATGGTAATAGTAATATGTCATTTGTAATGTGTAAACAATAGTAATGTGTCATTTGCAAACAAATCAGCTCTTAGAGCTGACTCTTATACTGTATATGAGACTTTCTTGGGTACTTGCTGACAATTCTGCCACTCGCACAATGCAAACCTCTTTTAATCATCTTAGCTGTTTGTTAATGTGAATAGTGAAAGGTGTGTTTGACTTCCAGCTGACGCAGCATGACGGGGGATCTGTTTGCACTGCTGCTTGTAGATGATGTAGTCAGGTGTATTAGAGATGATGATCAGTTATCAGGATAAATGGAAGGGAATCTTTTTTTCAAACTCTTTTATAAAAGAGAAGTGCAGGCACAGCAGGTACAATAATATAAATGTAGAGTGCTTACCGTATTCTTAAAAAGTCCATTGGTAGTGCTGCTGCCTTACAATTATGTAAATAGATAGTAATGGTATTTTATTAATTAGAAGGTAAATTGAGCAATTTCAGCTAAGGAAGAACAATCATTAGACTTTGTCCATTTTAGTTAAACGAGCCTTTAGGGAGCTGAAAGAGTCCAAATGATCTGACTCACAAAAAGGAGCCTGATTTAAACACTGATGTATAAATCATCACATACTTTCTCAAAAGACATAGCACAGTCTGTCTTCAGAATCACTTCTAATATACAGTTCCACCCTTTGGGCAACTTTGGGCCACACCTCCTTGATTTGACCTTGAGTCATTGGCTAACCTGTAGCTATGTTGTTTCATACTCTCTTATATCAGAAGGGGCTCCAATAAGAACCCTTGGAGGAACCTAAACACAATTTACCTCTTCGCTTACTCCTTTAAAAGTGATCAAATCAACCTATCAAATCTTGTAGTCAGTTGTTAATAGTTTGTGTCTGTGTTGCTGGCTCTCAATGTAGTCAGTTAGCAAGCATTCTTTCCTATTTTCTCACAATTCTGATGAAATAAGCATTTTATTTGTCACCATGAATCCCACTGAAGTGTGTATATACAGTCAATATTCTTTCAGTTGCAAGATGTTTGAGGGTTTTCTTGCACGTACTGCCCGTTTCAAATCCCCCCACAACATTTCAATGGGATTAAAATCTGGGCTTTGTCTAGGCCATTCCATAACCCTCAATTTCTTCTTTTTGAGCCATTCCTTGGTGGCTTTGCTAGTGTGCTTCGTTCATTATCCTGTTGAATGGTCCACTTTTGGTTCAAGTTCAACTTTCGGACAGATGGCCTCACATTATCTTCAAGAACTCTTTGATATGATGCAGACTTCATAGTTAAATCAATGAATGCAAGCTGTCCAGCCCCTGAGGCAGCAAAGCAACCCCAAACCATTACATTTCCACCACCATATTTTTGACAGTTGCACTTCAACAGTTGACACTTCAACAGTTGCAAGACTTACTAGCAGATCCTGTGATGAAATTTTGGGGTTCTTGGAGACTTCTTTTTGCATCAGATGGTCCGCTCTTGAGCTGAATTTGCTGGAATGGCCAGTCCTGGACAAATTGGCAGTTGTTTGAAATCTGCGCCATTTGTAGATTATTTTCCTTACAGTGGAATGATGTATTTCAAATAATTTGGAGAGCTTTTTAAATCCCTTGCCAGATTCATAGGCATCCACAACATTTTTTCTGAAGGCCTTACAGAACTCTTTAGGTCTTGGTATGATGACATCACACACCTCAATAGCAAAGGGAATAACAGACTAGATATGAGAGGAGTATAAATAAGACAGGTTCCACCTGCACTCCCTAAGCAAGTTTTAATCACTGGCACCCCATCTTGAACACCTTTTATGTGACATTTGTTAGTGTATCAACTTCATTAATAGACACTGTTTCAAAGAGGATCAAATGTTTACTTGTCCAATATGTCAAAAAAGCCAACAATTTCCATGGGGTGTACTGATTTTTTCACATGACAGTACATATATTAATGTAACCTATACCACAGCACTATGGATTTCTTAATTCTGATTGGTCAAGAGATGTTGAGGAAAAATGTATAATTGCTGATTTAACATGTATTAAACATTTTGGAAAGGAGTCCCCAGTGCCAACACTTTGTAACAGTCACTAAGGTTTCTGTCACAGGAGAGCCTTTAGGACAGAGGACTTTCCAGTTGCTCAGTAACATAGCAGGCAGGTGTAATGTAACTATAAATTGTTTAAAAAAGTATGATAAGTTCATTAATTAATAAAAAAATCATCCTTGTCAAATTGCTGGTATATAGGAGGGATAAACATTTCAGGATGTGCTGTGATAGGAAAATAATCATCTTTGGCAGTAAGCTCTTCTTGTTGGGCCACATCACACAACCCTATTGTTGATTATTTTCCTATTACAGCACACTCCCAAGTGTTCTTTATCTATACACTGAGTTTTCAATGGTATGAGGTACACCTCTTTGTATTTTCAAAAAAATGCTTATGTTCATGTAATATATTTTGTTTATACTATATGCTTAATTTGTCTACATGATTTATTTACCACTAGCCTTTTCATTCCCACTGTGCTTTCATTGTTTTTGTTGTTGTTTTTTTTTCTACTTCTTTTCCAGACTATTCTTTGCATTTATCTCTCTGTACTTTTTTTCTGAGTCTGAAATTAGCCTGGTAACCAGTGGAGTGTCTCATTGGGGAGGTGAGTTGGTGGACAAGAAGCAGACAGAGAGAAACATTGCCTTGCTGGGAGACATATTTTGACTCCTCATTGCCTGCACACAAGCAGCAATCTCTCCTTTTCCCCTGTCAACACAGATTTATCAGTGGGCCTTGGTGGGTGATCATTATTCTAAAGGCTCCTCCATGGCTGATAACCGCCATCAGTTCCACTGGTTGAAGAAGAAATCAGTGAATAGAGAACCGGGCTAGGCTTGACCTCATTTTATGGTACCTTTGAGGAGCACATTGGTCATTGAAAGTCCGCGGGCATCACACTCTGACAATCCCTCCTATGAAGTTATTTGTGAATCTAATGGTGTGAAAGTTGTTGTTGGTGAAAGTACACCAGTTGCAATCATGGAGGGTCACAGCTGAATGTTTTCCCTCAATTAACACATCTGATTCAATACATCAGCAAAATGGCACCTAAATCACAGGCTGAGTCAGGGGTATAGCAGGAAGGAAGCAAATAACTGGATTTTTCATCTCTTGGGAGTGAGTATGCAGCTGATCTCATTTTCAGACCAGGGCAGCTGTGAACATTTTCTGTGCATTTCCTGAATTGTATTCAGGATTGTTTCAGGAACATTTCTTTTCAGTATCCAGAAGTCAATTGGTGATTGGGCTTTTAATATCCAGTCAGTGCTCTCTTTATGGATCATACAGTAGGTGATCCTCACTGGTGAACAGTTTCCAAAATGGTGCACTTGGTGTCCCATTTCTCAATTAGAGATTAAAAGCTTACTATATATGAGCCCAAAATCCCAAAATCAGTTGCCATATCAGCAATTATGACAGCACAGAGCAACATGGGGTTGTAAAAGACATTCAAATGTGCATCAAACGTGCATTCCATAATTAATTTTACTCATCAACGAGCAGCATTGAGGTTGTAACGTACGTGGAACAAAAACCATAAAACAGCTGATCAAGCCATGTATGATTGATTACCTAATTTATTCTACAGTCTACATCATTTGATACGGAGATACTGCAGACAAGTAGATGGTTTTGCCATGCTACATTATTCTTATTTGTCAGTGTGATATGATGTAATTTCAGTATAGGTGAGGAGACTGGCAAAATCAATCCATAATCACAACACATCTGGACAAGCTTTTGAATGAATAATGACATACCAAGTCTCAAATGCTCGTATTTTTAGCTTATTGAGATGTCAAAAACTGATCTTATCTTAACAAGTGATAATATTTTTAATAATGGCAAATTTATCTAATTTCTCAGTATGACATTTTTATATAGCTAATACAAGATCATTTCGATTTCTGGACATTTTCACCCATTTTATGCTTGAGATTGCCTCATGCTTTTGGCAGACCAGTTTGCTTCTTTCTTTCTTTGCTTAAAATATGCAAAATTATCTGCCAATATTAATGACATAATAACCATATGAATAAGCCCAAGGTGGCCAGTAAATCGTGTTAGAGGGCTTTCTTCTGTGTGATGCTGATATTGATTACTCACTTAGTGGTTATTTGCTGCACCGCATATTTCACTTCCCAATAGTCTCTTGACACTGCAGTCAATATCCGTCAGCCCTTAATCAGTTTTTGCAACAGTTTCAGCTCATAATTTAATTGGTCTTTCAATTTTTATCAAATTTCAACAGAGGAAAACTTTTGGCAAGGCACCACAGACAGGGAAAACAGAGGTTTTGCTTCCACTTGTCAAATTTTTGACCAATAAATATTATACTTCTCTAAATAAGGAAATTGTCAGTTATTCATGTTTATCCATACTCAACATAAATTTTGTAATAATAACAAATTTATAATAACATAAATTTTGTAGGATTTTTCATTTTTCAGGTAAAATTTCAACAAGCCTTTTTAAAAGCTCTCCATGTTGTTGGAAAGCTTATTTCTTAAAATAAAAGGTTATATCCTCCATGTATAGACATACATGGATAATGTATGAAAGACAGATATTGCATATTTATTTTTTTTTTTTTAAGTGTAATACAAACTGTATTGATGTATACTTTCGGGATGTTACATAATATAATGGCTTTAATGTATCACCTCATTATATTTAAATACAGTTTGAAGAATTTTCACTGTCTCTATGTGTCTTATTTTAGTGATAATGGGTTTATCTTACAATGTGGATTTGCTACTTTTTACCCAGGGGAGGGAATGCAAACAAAGCCTTATCTAAACACTACAGAGTGAATCTGCTGTCGTATCTCGATCAGTATTGTTAACCTTTTACAAATAGGTGGAATGTTTTTTTTGCAACTTGGTGACCATCATGCACAAATGTTAAGCTGTAACATGTTATAAATAATTCAACACCTTTCCCAGTTGAAGGTTATCACAGTAAGTCTGTACTACAACAATTCTATTACTGCTGTCTATAAACACATTTTGCCATGTTATGGTTATTGACTAAAATGCTACATTATTACAGTTTTTTTTGTTTTGTTTTGTTTTGTTTTTTTGTTTTTTCCAGATGAAGCATTTCAACTCCTTATAAAACTTAACTTATTTAATCTGAAATATCTGCTATAACCTTCACCTTGCCTTCAGTCTTGATGAATGATCATGTTTTGCTGTTATTCTACATTCTACATGCATAAAGCCTTCAGTCTTTTTTTTTCAAGGTCACTCTGAGTAATGCGATTGCCTTTTTGCACTCTGTGCAATATTTCTGACTGAAATGGGGTTTCATTTCATACATGCCACTCTATGGCCTGAGTCCAACTGGATTTACAGTGTATGGTTATGATTTATATAGTTCACTGGCTTCCTTTGTATTTTTGCAGGAGTCCTGTGAAATTATTCAAACTAACCTTCACATTTACTGATCTTTGCAATTTGTGGTTTAGGGCACACAGTGTTTTGACTGACTGGTTAAATGGGGTTGCACATAAGAGAACAGTGACAGCTTGTCCGTAGGGGCAACAACACATGTTAATGTTTGTTAAGTCCTCATTCACAAATCTATACATTTTAAATTCTATTGAAATGTTAATTACCTCTTTTTCTTCATCTCATAGGATATGATGCATATATACACTGGTGAATTTTATATACAAACACTCCCCCTCCTAGTTGCTACAATGCTAGTTGCGCCACCCACTGATAAATGTTACTATGGCAACCAGTAGTAGGAACACCTATTATTTCATAGTAAAGCGACTGACAACTTTACTGACAATGTTTGAACGTACTTTAACAGAGGCCCATCGGGGAAGGAATCACGCTGCCCTGTGCTCATTCTGTGAACGTTTTCATGGGAGTAGGAGCAGTGGATAGGACAGGTGGATAGGACAGGTGTAAGTGCAAACAGTGTGTCTACTATTTACAGAACCATTTCTATTGTAACATATACAGTGGTGCTTGAAAGTTTGTGAACCCTTTAGAATTTTCTATAGTCTTCAAAGTAGATAAAGATAACACTATTTTACAAATGAGACAAAAATATTATACTTGGTCACTTATTTATTGAGGAAACTGATCCAATATTACATGTCTGTGAGTGGCAAAAGTATGTGAACCTTTGCTTTCAGTATCTGGTGTGACCCCCTTGTTCAGGAATAACTACAACTAAATGTTTCCGGTAACTGTTGATCAGTCCTGCATATAGGCTTGGAGGAATTTTAGCCCATTCCTCAGTCCAGAACAACTTCAACTCTGGGATGTTGGTGGGTTTCCTCACATGAACTGCTTGCTTCAGGTCCTTCCACAACATTTGTATTGGATTAGGGTCAGGACTTTGACTTGGCCATTCCAAAACATTAACTTTATTCTTCTTTAACCATTCTTTGGTAGAATGACTTGTGTGCTTAGGGTCGTTGTCTTGCTGCATGACCCACTTTCTCTTGAGATTTAGTTCATGGACCGATGTCCTGACATTTTCCTTTAGAATTCACTGGTATAATTCAGAATTCATTGTTCCATCAATGATGGCATATTGTCCAGGCCCAGATGCAGCAAAACGGGCCCAAACCATGACACTACCACCACCATATTTCACAGATGGGATAAAGTTTGTATGCTGGAATGCAGTGTTTTCCTTTCTCCAAACATAACACTTCTCATTGAAAACAAAAAGTTCTATTTTGTCTCATCCTTCCACAAAACATTTTCCCATTAGCCTTCTGGCTTGTACACGTGATCTTTAGCAAACTGCAGATGAGCAGCAATGTTCTTTTTGGAGAGCACTGGCTTTCTCCTTGCAACCCTGTCATGCACACCGTTGTTGTTCTGTGTTCTCCGGATGGTGGACTCATGAACAAGAGATGGTTTTGTAACCTTTTCCAGCCTGATGAGCATCAACAACTCTTTTTCTGAGGTCCTCAGAAATCTTCTTTGTTTGTGCCATGATACACTTCCACAAACATGTGTTGTGAAGACCAGACTTTGATAGATCCCTGTTCTTTAAATAAGACAGGGCTCTCACTCACACCTGATTGTCATCACATTGATTGAAAACTCTAGTTTCACCTTCAAATTAACTGCTAATCCTAGAGGTTCACATACTTTTGCCCCTCACAGATATGTAATATTGGATCACTAAAGGGCTCACAAACTTTCAAGCACCACTGTATTGCAAAGATTGGGTGAGAGAACCGCACACACTATGGTGACTTTGTTTCCAACACAAATACAGAGAAAAGGAAGAAAATATCCCTCCATTTTCCAATGTCCAAATTTTTAGGCTTAGTTTCAGGTATTTTTATGCGGTTCTTGAAATGTACTTGGGCTGAAAATTTTGCTGAAACCTCACAACCCTGGTTAATGATATTAGCTCTTTGGGAAACACACCTGCTTTATTGAACAAAGTTGAACAAAGGAATGTCTAAACCCTAAAACCAAAACGAGCTGCTAGACTGTAGGCTGGATGACTGTATGCAGATGATTATGGGGTTACTCATAAATGAAAAAAAAAAAGACTAGATAGTCGCCTATAGCTGCCATCAAGTGTGATAGCTTCTCTACTTAATTTTGTATGAGGCTATGTTCATACAATTCATTGTACGAGGCTAATGTCATCCTGCCCCCAAAATCTATGGTCACGAGTGACTGCTGCAAGAGGTTTTGAATGGATTGCTGTAAAACAAAAAGAAATGAAAAAAATAAGGAACGAATTTGAGCTCCCCTGATGTTCATTTTTTCATTTCTCTCTTTCTCCTCAGGAAAGTTTGCATATATAAGAAAAACTGGCCAGCTTTCAATTAAACGATGCTTTTGGCTTCTTTGTTTGATATATTAAACTTTCTAGAGGAGGACAGATTTCTTTGCTTCACTCTGTTTATTCATAGCAAATCATTTATGTGGCATGCACATGTTTTAATGCCTAATAATTGAATTGCCTTCCTCAAGGGCAAAGCAGCAGCTCAAGATTTTCCTCCGCATTGAATCCTAACAGATCCGTTTAAACAGTGGGAGTGGAAGTAAATAAACAGATGGGGTTTGGCGAGAGCGTGAGTGGATTAGTGACGAGGAAACCCAGACATTCATATTTGGTTCACAGCTCAGGATGAGAGCAGGCTGACAGTGAAGGGTTACACTCTTTTATTATAGGGTGACTTTGCACACAATCTGCCCAAGGTTTCAGTTAAACTCCAGTCATTCTCATACATAAATCAGTGTTAGTGAGCCTTACACACAGAGAGGAAAAAAGGTGTCTTTCATCAAGTTCAAGTACAGCATGCTGTGAAATCTGTTTTATACATTTTCAGAACATTATTAAAGTCTGTGCCACGGTTTTTGAAGTCCCAGACCGGAAAAACGACACATCCAAGCTGTCATTTGCATTCAAACAAAATATTACAGTGATAGTGTGTGTGAAATTCGACTGCTTATCCATCAGTGTGCTCTTTAATCACATTGACTGAATTCTTAAAATCCTTATCTATATTTGACTTATTTCAAAGTTGCAAATCATGTTGTTTTTCATTTCATGTATTTAAAAACTGTTTACTAGAAGGGGTATTAGATTTCTGCTAAATCCTCTGCATCTCAGTTAAAGACCATAAAAAAATATTGCAATCTTGGATTAACTGTACTGGAAATTCATTTGTTGCCGCTAAATAACACTTTTTAAAAATTGTTTTGACATCGCAATCTGTGCAGTCTCACAGCAAAGGAAATAAGCTTTAAAATTAGCCCTGATGAATCTGGTGTATATCCAACTCACAGTAGCAGAAGCAAGAAATTAGAGCTGCACATTAGAGGAATGAGGATGGCCAGCTTCCTCCATGAAGGTCACGTGTCCATGTTATATTCACAATGTGTTGCATTATTCATTTGTGGTCACCTTCAGAGGCTACTTTAAATTCCTCATTTTATTTATTTATATGGCTCTGTTTCCATTTAATAGCTGAATACAGAGCTGCTCTGTATTCAGCCCTGCATTTTTTATAAGATAAAAAAACTTTAGGTTAAAGGTGCAATAGTCTTTTTGTTTGTTTCAAATAACCTGGAAAATATGTAGATGATATCAAATATTTTTATTCATTTTTATCACATAAAGATTCACGTATGGTAATGCTTTGGATGAAACACCTTCATAGAAATATATGTAATGCTTCATAACTGCATCCAACAGGTAAAAAAGTAAAGTGAAGTTTATTTATCATTTGTACAGTATGCCAGGACAATGTACAATGAAATGCTTGTGGCAAGGGTAGACTAAGAGGCTCATGTAACAGAACTTAATAAACACACACACACACACACACACACACACACACACACACACACACAAACACTTACATACACAGGGCAAGAGCATAGACAAGTACAAAAGTACAATAAAAAAGTACAATACATGCGACAACATAGTGAGAAACAGACGAAAAATAGATACAGCACAGATTATTGTACTAAAGTTGTGTAAAGTGTCCAAGTGGCAAAGGGGGAGCAGGGGGAAAAACTGAAAAGTGTGTCAAGTGCCTCAATAATATTTGGGATGCAAATTACCTGTCTGCAGGCTGTTTGGGAGGTTCTTTAGTTGCTATTCCATGATTGGATGCTCTGAAAATGTTTGCCGGATGGCAATTCAGAGAATAGACCATGTAGTAGACTGTGCTAACTAATTAACATTTGTGGTGATCATCTGAAAAACTCATGAGAGTTCATTACAAAGAAAAAAGTGCAGTAAAGGCACTCGACCATTATCACAGCAGCAAATCAGTAAGAACTGAATTTCATATGATCATAAAGGCTATAAAGTAGATGAATGGCAGAATGGGCAAAACCACTGGTTTGGGTAAACACCATCACCAATCAGTCACCTGGCCAAAAAAAGTCCCACTGTTGTACTTCACCTACTTAACTGCTAGCACTCCAATCATGACTAATGGACAAGTGTTGTGTTTACTTTAAAGAGCTGCATAAAGGGCAAGTGTATATATAGTATAAGGTGT
The DNA here is from genome assembly GCA_023630585.1 of Cranoglanis bouderius. Taxonomy (NCBI): domain Eukaryota; kingdom Metazoa; phylum Chordata; class Actinopteri; order Siluriformes; family Cranoglanididae; genus Cranoglanis; species Cranoglanis bouderius. Next base: position 20,779,718 of record CM042541.1, read on the forward strand.
ACAGATAATTAGAGACTGTCATGTCCACCATAGACAATTCCTCCCCAGACCACCAGAGGGCACCCTCATTCATTTTTGAATTTCTTCTTTTCTTGTCTGCTTCATTTTCTTCCTTGATTGTGTTCACCTGTTTTGTGTTTCCTCAATTAATTCCCTATTTAAGTTCTGTGTTCTCCCTCCTTAGTTGTGGAGCATTGCATTGGTGCATATTTGGTTATGTTATGTTATGTTATGTTATGTTATGTTATGTTATGTTATGTTATGTTATGTTATGTTATGTTTGCACTGAGTGTTTTTTTGTTTTCATGTTGAGTTTTCTTTGCCTTGCCTCACCTAGCCTTAGTCTAGTTCCTTGATTTAGTTGTTTAGTTTAGTTTTAGTTGTCTTCGCTTGTTTTTTTTTAGTTGTTTATTATTATGTACAATACAACTATGTTGTATAGTGCTTTTAACAATGTACATTGTCCCAAAGCAGTGTTACAGAAATATATAAATTCAGGATATAGATTTTAAATGTATGAATTTATCCCTAATGAGCAAGCCAGAGGCGACAATGGCAAGAAAAAAACTCCCTGAGACGGTATGAGGATGAGAGGAACCAGACTCAAAAAGGAACCCATCCTCATCAGGGTGACAACGGATAGTGCAATTATACATAAATCCCTTTTGTAAATGTGCTAATAGTACATGGTCAAAAAGTGCAATTGTGTAACCAGGAAATTCATTACAGTTTTTACATGAAGTCTGTTTTGTCCACTGTTCACTGATGGAGACTTGAGTGCAAATCTGTATGTGGCAGTTGCAGTCTTAAAGCTATTGTAGTCTTAGTCATCATAGTATAACTGTTCATATGAATTATGGTTTTTAAGTGGTACTGAGGTAATCCTCAGTAATCTCAATGATCTTTAAGCTGCACCATGTGGGGCCATCCTCAGCAGCAGCATGTGACATCCAATTGATGAGAACTCCAACCAGAAGTAGGGCATCAGGATGGATCAGGCAGGTCCAGAGAGCAGAAGAGGTCAGGATCACTGGTATCTCAGGAGTATCATGTGTAGCTCGACAGAAAGAGAGAGAGAGAGAGAGAGAGAGAGACAGACAGTGAGTGTGTGTGAGAGAGAGAAAGAGATTATTAGGTATGCTTATTGTCCCGTAATGATCCAGGACAATGTACGGTAGCTCACAAAAGTGAGTACACCCCTCACATTTTTGTAAATATTTTATTATATCTTTTCATGGGACAACACTGACGAAATGACACTTTGCTACAATGTAAAGTAGTGAGTGTACAGCTTGTATAACAGTGTAAATTTGCTGTCCCCTCAAAATAACTCAACACACAGCTATTAATGTCTAAACCGCTGGCAACAAACGTGAGTACACCCCTAAGTGAAAATGTCCAAATTGGGCCCAATTTGCCATTTTCCCTCCCCGGTGTCATGTGACTCGTTAGTGTTACAAGGTCTCAGGTGTGAATGGGGAGCAGGTGTGTTAAGTTTGGTGTTATCACTCTCACACTCTCTCATACTGGTCACTGGAAGTTCAACATGGCACCTCATGGTTCTCTGAGGATCTGAAAAAAAGAATTGTTGCTCTACATAAAGATGGCCTAGGCTATAAAAAGATTGTCAACACCCTGAAACTGAGCTGCAGCACGGTGGCCAAGACCATACAGCGGTTTAACAGGACAGGTTCCACTCAGAACAGGCCTCGCCATGGTCGACCAAAGAAGTTGAGTGCACGTGCTCAGCATCATATCCAGAGGTTGGCTTTGCAGAATAGACGTATGAGTGCTGCCAGCATTGCTGCAGAAGTCGAAGGGGTGGGGGGTCAGCCTGTCAGTGCTCAGACCATACTCCGCACACTGCATCAATTGGTCTGCATGGCTGTCGTCCCAGAAGGAAGCCTCTTCTAAAGATGATGAACAAGAAAGCCCACAAACAGTTTGCTGAAGACAAGCAGACTAAGGACATGGATTACTGGAACCATGTCCTGTGGTCTGATGAGACCAAGATAAACTTATTTGGTTCAGATGGTGTCAAGCGTGTATGGCGGCATCCAGGTGAGGATACAAAGACAAGTGCGTCTTGCCTACAGTCAAGCATGGTGGTGGGAGTGTCATGGTCTGGGGCTGCATGAGTGCTGCCGGCACTGGGGAGCCAATGCCAACATGTACTGTGACAAACTGAAGCAGAGCATGATCCCCTCCCTTCGGAAACTGGGCCGCAGGGCAGTATTCCAACATGATAACGACCCCAAACACACCTCCAAGACGACCACTGCCTTGCTAAAGAAGCTGAGGGTAAAGGTGATGGACTGGCCAAGCATGTCTCCAGGCCTAAACCCTATTGAGCATCTGTGGGGCATCCTCAAACGGAAGGTGGAGGAGTGCAAGGTCTCTAACATCCACCAGCTCTGTGATGTCGTCATGGAGGAGTGGAAGAGGACTCCAGTGGCAACCTGTGAAACTCTGGTGAACTCCATGCCCGACAAGGTTAAGGCAGTGCTGGACAATAATGGTGGCCACAGAAAATATTGACACTTTGGGCCCAATTTGGACATTTTCACTTAGGAGTGCACTCACTTTTGTTGCCAGCAGTTTAGACATTAATGGCTGTGTGTTGAGATATTTTTAGGGGACAGCAAATTTACACTGTTGTACAAGCTGTACACTCACTACTTTACATTGTAGCAAAGTGTCATTTCTTTAGTGTTGTCCCATGAAAAGATATAATAAAATATTTACAAAAATGTGAGGGGTGTACTCACTTTTGTGAGATACTGTACTTTGCATGAGTGCAAGCAGGGACTCTGGCAAGACTAGCTATGACAGCATAACTAAAAGGGAGAGCCAGAAGGTAACACAGACATGAGGGTGCCCTGGGACATAAGGCGACCAGCCACTCCATCATTCAATTCAATTCAATTCAGTTTTATGTGTATAGCGCTTTTAACAATAGACACCGTCACAAAGCAGCTTTACAGAGATACATCAATTTTACAAGTAACACTCCCTGAGACGACATGAGGAAGAAACCTTGAGAGGAACCAGACTCAAAAGGGAACCCATCCTCATCTGGGTGACACCGGATAGTGTAATTATAAGTAAATCCCTTCTATAACTGTATGCTACATGATGTAAAGTGCAACTGTGTAGTCAGGAAATTCACCACAGTCTCAACATGAAGTCTATTCTGCTGAAATCATGAACTGTCCACCGATGGAGACCTGAGCGCAAAGTCTGTTTGTGAATTGTATGTGGAGGCTGTCCATATGGGCCCATCCTCAGCAACAGCAAGCGACCCCCAGTGACAAGAACCCCAGAAGCAGGGCACCAGGACGGACCAGGCTGGCTCAGAGAGCAGAATGGGTCAGGCCCACTGCCACCCCAGGAGCAACACGCCTAGAGCTTGTGATGTGACGATTTGACATTGGTATCATCCAAAATCTTAACATTATCAGGAAGGCTATTCCAGAGTTTAGGAGCTAAATGTGAAAAAGCTCTACCTCCTTTAGTAGACTTTGATGTCTTCGGTATTATCAGAAATCCAGAGTTTTGCGACCTTAATGAGCGTGAATGATTGTAACATGATAGAAGATTGGTTAAATACACAGGGGCTTGGCCATTTAGGGCTTTATAGGTGAGTAGCAGTATTTTATAATTGATACGGAACTTAACAGGTAACCAGTGTAGAGATGATAAAATTGGGGTAATATGTTGATATTTTCATGATCTGTGAAGCACTCTTGCAGCTGCATTTTAGACTAACTGTAGTTTATTTATTGAGGATGCAGGACAACCACCTAGTAATGCATTACAATAGTCCAGTCTTGAGGTCATGAACGCTGTTTTTGTTACCTGGGAATATATTCCCAAACCCTGTATTAAACTACAAAATCCTGATTTCCATTGACAAATACAGTACATTACTAGATTTACAGATTAATATCATAAAGTGCATTTTTAATGTTGCATTTTTTTAAACAAACTCTCAGACAGTTTTTCACCAAGGTTCTGAAATTGTTTCACATTATTACATACAGTAGATTGTCATTTATTGAGTATGAGAGGCATCATTAACCACATTCCATACATAAAAGGTCATGCATTTACAATTTGAATTTTTTATTTATTTTTTTTAATCTCATCTTACCTACCCCTTGGCTTGCAAAGTATTGATATAATTAATGTAATGTGTCTGATATGCCCAACCCTCAACCCATAATAAAAAATAAAAATAAAAAACATCTAGCAACACTGTTCATATGGCTACAGGGGGGGAACATAATAATAATAATAATAATAATAATAATAATAATAATAATAATAATAATAATTCTTTAACATGATACATCACAATTTATGAGCAACCATTGTTTGTTATGCTCTTTATAAATAAATTTCACTTCTAACTAGCTAAGCAAAAATTATAAATAATGAGCAACTCAATTTATTACAAAGGTAATAATAGTATATAACTATATAATTCATGATTGACTCAGTGCTTGTGAAGATTTAGGAGTAGGTTACATGAAAATGTGAATATATCTGGGTCTCACTCCAAAACCTAACATCTAAACATCTTGTGAGTGGGATTTGAGCCTGCCTGATCTTGTGTTCCTCAAACACATGGGATTCTATTTATATCTCAGTGTAATGTTACATAACACATAAATCAGATCCTACTATTAGCAGGCCGTTAACAGTGCTGGAATATTATGGGCTAAGATAAATTGCTCATATTATCAAAGCAAGGACAATTGGTCCTGTTTTCCCTCGCTGTTGATTGGGCTCTTTAATCCTAATCCAGAGGTCAATATATCACACTGAGACAATGATTACAATCTAAAGGTAATTTTCAAAGTGATTGGGTTCCTTTATTTATCTCATTATCTTCTTAATTAAAACACATTGGATCCTCCCTCTTAAACACCCACTGATCCCATGCCCATCAGGCTTCTCTCCATCTCAGACCCTGAATAGAACACAATCTGATCTTAATATGAGCCTTCGTGAAGACAATATTAATCAGTTTATGGTGATAATTATAACAAAATACAAGCAATGACAGATTCCATAGCTGTCCTAGTTTTTTTATTATAGCATCTAGTACTTTCTTTTTGTCACTAAACCTGGCCAAGAATCACCTAATTTCACAGGAAAAGGCAGCTGACTGACATAGCAAATGGCCAACCACATGTACTCGTCACCTTTTTCAGATTATATTTTATGCATGTTATGTAAGTAAGGAATAAAACATGATGTGCTATTACAGGAAAAATAATCAACAATGGGTTGGTGTGATGGGGCCTGAGCAGAATTGAGAATTCAGCAGCATAGTGGTATAATGAAAGTTATGTTTGTCTGTTGTACATTTGTTATGCTGTACAGCCGTGTCCAAAAGTTTTGAGAATGACACAAATATGAATTTTTACAAAGTCTGCTGCCTCAGTTTTTATGATGGCAATTTGCATATACTCCAGAATGTTATGAAGAGTGATCAGATGAATTGCAATTAATGTCAAAGTCCCTCTTTGCCATGAAAATGAACTTAATCCCAAAAAAACATGTCCACTGCATTTCAGCCCTTCCACAAAAGGACCAGCTGACATCATGTCAGTGATTCTCTGGTTAACACAGGTGGGAGTGTTAACGAGGACAAGGCTGGAGATCACTCTGTCATGCTGATTGAGTTAGAATAACAGACTGGAAGCTTTAAAAGGAGGGTGGTGCTTGAAATTATTGTTCTTCCTCTGTTAACTATGGTTACCTGCAAGGAAACACGTGCAGCCATCATTGCTTTGCACAAAAAGGGATTCACAGGCAAGGATATTGTTGCTTGTAAGATTGCACCTAAATCAACCATTTATCGGATCATCAAGACCTTCAAGGAGAGAGGTTCAACTGTTGTGAAGAAGGCTTCAGGGCGCCCAAGAAAGTCCAGCAAGCGCCAGGACCGTCTCCTAAAGTTGATTCAGCTGTGGGATCGGGGCACCACCAGTGCAGAGCTTGCTCAGGAATGGCAGCAGGCAGGTGTGAGTGCATCTGCATGCACAGTAAGGCGAAGACTTTTGGAGGATGGCCTGGTGTCAAGAAGGGCAGCAAAGAAGCCACTTCTCTCCAGGAAAAACATCAGGGACAGACTGCTATTCTGCAAAAAGTACAGGGACTGGACTGCTGAGGACTGGGGTAATGTCATTTTCTGTGATGAATCCCCTTTCCGATTGTTTGGGGTATCTGGAAAAAAGCTTGTCCGGAGAAGAAAAGGTGAGCGCTACCATCAGTCCTGTGTTATGCCAACAGTAAAGCATCCTGAGACCACTCATGTGTGGGGTTGCTTCACAGCCAAGGGAGTGGGCTCACTCACAATTTTGCCTAAGAACACAGCCATGAATAAAGAATGGTACAAAAACGTCCTCAGAGAGCAACTTCTCCCAACCATCCAAGAACAGTTTGGTGACGAACAATGCCTTTTCCAGCATGATGGGGCACCTTGCCACAAGGCAAAAGTGATAACGATGTGGCTCGGGGAACAAAACATCGACATTTTGGGTCCATGGCCAGGAAACTCCCCAGACCTTAATCCCATTGAGAATTTGTGGTCAATCCTCAAGAGGCGGGTGGACAAACAAAAACCCACAAACTCTGACAAACTCCAAGCATTGATTATGCAAGAATGGGCTGCCATCAGTCAGGATGTGGCCCAGAAGTTGATTGACAGCATGCCAGGGTGAATTGCAGAGGTCTTGAAAAAGAAGGGTCAACACTGCAAATATTGACTCTTTGCATAAACTTCATGTAACTGTCAATAAAAGCCATTGACACTTATGAAATGTTTGTGATTATACTACAGTAACAGTTAGTCACATCTGACAAAAAGATCTAAAAACACTGAAGCAGCAGACTTTGTGAAAATTAATATTTGTGTCATTCTCAAAACTTTTGGCCACGGCTGTATGTTGAATGCTGTATGGAAATGTAGAGAGCCAGTCAGATTGCACCCCACAAGATTCTGAAGCTTGTGGCCAAAAGTGTACAAAAGCTATCAGGTGATTCCTGAGCAGTGGAAGAAGCACTTTAGGCTGAGGCTTTGATTGTCAAAACTTAATAACCCCACTTGTGGTGTTGTCACATGATGTTTTTAATTACAGCACTGCAGTATGCCCCTCTACATTAGAACATCTTCTTGCTGTCATTTCTCCTACAAGACAATCTAGTGCCAAACAGTGACTTCTTTGACCCATAGAGTTAATTATCTTTTTAGAGTGTTTTTAGGGTGTGTTTTTTTCCTGCCCTGTTCTCAAGATCACAATCAAGTGGAGATTTCAGAGGATGTTTGCAATTTCCCTCGGAGTGGTACAGCCAAGTGGTCTCAAGGTCAAGGTAAAACAAAAATCTCGTCATTTTCAGAGGAAGCAGCCAGAAAACAAGGCATGTGTTACAAATTGTTTTGTTTTTTTTAATTATTCCAGATTTGTTTCCATAGATCAGAAATATGACATTAGTGTATTAAAAAATGGATGCATGTGTCATAACACAAATTAAATTTAGTTCTGACATAGGCGCCATTTGTGGGTGGGACAGGTGGGACGGGTGGGACGGGTGGGACATGTCCCCACCACTTTTTTGCCAAAGTCGATTGTGTACCCATCACTTTTTAAAAGCCATTGAAAAATAGAAAGTATGAATTTGCAGAAAGTATGTATAAAACGAAAACCATCTACTAACCATCATTCTTCATAATATCATTCATACATGTAACATAAACTTTATTTGTGCTGGCCAGAACATCAGCTCTTTACAACGGGATAAACGATGAATAGTAAAACTTCTTGTGAAACATTTGTGAGAGCGTATTTGCTGCTACTAGAGAGTGGCTAGGGTTAGATCTAGCCACACCAGATATATATATATATATATATATATATATATATATATATATATATATATATATATATATATATATATATATATATATATATATATATATATTATAATAAAGAAACATTACACAATTTTATTATTTATTGAATAAAGATATTTTTAAAAATATAAACACGAGTTGGCTTTCATTCATGTTTTCCACTAGGTTTTGCGTAGTTCATGATTGGTTGAACTCGACTGAGTTCTTGATCCACTCGGCGGGCAGGTAGGCTTTGACTCTGTTATTTGATTGGATGGGGTAAATTGATGTGGGTGTGAGTCTGTAATTCTTCCAAGTTCAGCATCACACCTGCTTTAGCTAGCAAGTTGTCCTGGTACTAAAAAAATACATGCAAGTAATTAGAAATAGAATCTTAACACACACACAAGAATTTGCAATTAATGGGTAAAGTTGTAGCTGAGCTGACAATGTAAAGCTAAGTTCACTATTTATCTTGGGTGTTTTGATTGGTCTGCTGTATGACCTTGCTAGGAGTTGTGAAAATATTTTATATAATGTTTTGGTCATTCTGATTTCTATTTGTGATGCATGTGTACATCAATGCATTGTTGAAAAGCGGAAGTTAAGTGTATTTCCAATTTGAATCACAGTCCCCAAGTGTATTAATTTATTTTTAAAAAGAGCTAAACGAGTCGTGAGGTAATGTAGAATGGTTAGTGACCACCACTCATTTTTGTCCCCACTACTTTTCAAAACAAAGTAACGCCAATGAGTTCTGATATGAAGAGCAGTGGCTCCATAACAGTCAGCCAAGTTAGGTGTGATAGCTAACAGTACTGGGTAATACCGGACTACATGTGCTTAATTTTGTGACTTGCCCTCAGCAAAACTTTGTTCTCGTACCCCTTTCAAATCACTTTTTGTGGAAGTTTTTAATAGAAGTGTGTTTAATAGTTCACTTCAAAACTTCACAGTTCTAAAAATCATACTGACACAGCTAACACGGGATGTCCAAATAACTTGCATACTTGGATATCATTATCTGGTTATTTTATGAATGATATGTCATATACATGTTGTAAATCAGATTACCATTACTCTGAGAGGACATTAAACTGTGTACATATTACGGCCTGTGTCCTAAATGTCTCTATAATAACAGTAACATACTCTTGGAATGTTCTGAAGACATTAAAAAGGGACGTCCTCTTTACTGTTTACTGGACCTTACAAAATAACGACTTTATGACATTGAGAGGATTTCATTTCATATCTTTGCAGTTTCCTTTTTAAAATATGGATATAACCTTGTATTTGGTCAAAGACAAAATAAATGTTCCTGAAAACTGAGAGCAATATTTAAAAAATATTTTCTTGTTGTATTTGTTTTGTATTTTAAATATTCCGTATGAGTTGCAATACTTTGGCAACTTGTCTCTGATAGAAATTAATTCTTAAAAGATGCTTAAAATAATACTTTGTTGGAGGAATAGTATTTTTAATTTGTTTGAATGGAAAATTTCAAACATTTGGTATAGTGTTTATTTTATGCAATAGTTTTTGCCCATCCCTTGAAGGGTGCCAGTAATTCTAAAGTTGACTGTACTGTATATAGTTCAGTTAGGAGGACCACAAATGGAAATTTGCTGAAGGACCCAGTAGAATAGCACCAGAATTGATAGGCTTGTTGCTAATGTACAGTATAACCAATCAGTTAAGGTTAATTTTGTCCACAAACAGAATCGAAACACACAGGATTCAGCCATTTCATTGCATTAAAGAATTAAGTAATTAAAAATGTGCAATGCTCAGTTATTAAACATTATATACATGCAGTAACATGATAGCCCAAAAGATACATTTATACGTCCTGGTGCAATCGTAATGGTTTAATAATGAGTAGTAGCTTCAGCTGGCCACTTATCTTTAAAATTTCAATTAGATCTGTGAAATAAAGAATGTATAACTCAAAGTCACTACAGATCAATAACATTTGTACTTCTCACCATGATGTCTCACACTGCTGGATCTCAGGCACCCAGGGCATAAAGTGAGGTATGATGGATGTCAAGGAGGAAAGAGTCAAGATTCAGTCAATGTCTCCATATTAGTTCACCTTCATTTTAAACCTGTATTGATCTCCTGTAAAGGGTCCGTGCTCGAACGCATCTAATTCCACTCATTATTCAATTATCAGTCCCTCTCATCAGGTTTGTTAAAGCAGAGAAATCACTTAAACTGTGCAGTGCTGAAACAGTAAGTAACATGCAGAGCATGCACAGAGGCAATGTTCTTCATGGTCCCTGGTTTGATATCCAGAGCTCTGGCTATTGTCTGTGTGAGTTTCTAATGTTCTCTGCATGTCTGTGTTGGTTTTCTCTGGGTTCAATGGTTTCCTTCCATGCTAAATTGCCCCTAGTGTGAATGAGTGTGTGAATGTGTGTGTGTGTGTGTATATTGTCTATCAGTGGAGTGGTGTCCCATCCAGGGTGTATTCCAGCCTTGCACAGAGTGTTCCCAGGATAGGCTCTGGACCAGGATAAGGCACTCACTGAAAATTAATGAATGAATAAATGAAATTATTACACACTACCCTGAAAATGCTATTCTTGAATTAGACCAACTATGCTTTGTAACTTTTGTCATTACCATTATGAATCCATTTAACATTTGCTTTTTTTTTTGCTTTTTTTTAAAAAAAAAACTGAACATGTAAGAACAGTTTGGTCAAAATAATGCATCCAATGATGATGTTAATTTAATGGATACATGTTTTATTGTGAACAGCGTAACCTACTTCCTGTTTTGCCAACATTTTTTCCTCAAGAGTTCTTTAAATAAGGTTCTTAGCTTTTTGGACAGGAAACCCTTTATAGTAGTGTTCCACAGAAAACCATTAAGGGCCCCTATGGAAAGATAAACCAAATAACCCATAAGGGCTCTAGATTTGACTTTTTTTCCCTACAATCTCTGAAATAAAGCTACCAAAGTGTGCTCTTTTTTGTAAATGGTGTCGTACCATCATGGGGTACATCTTTTGTACCGTTAATATGTATCTTTTACCTGGAAATGTGAATATAGTCTACCTTTAAAAAAAGGTACATAACTGGATCTTAAAGACCACTGGTGTATATTTAAAGCTTTACTATAAAAGCTAATTAAAGGTACCTGGTATGCTCCTTCCCAGCTAAAAGATACATACTAAAGGTACACCTTGATGGAACCACCCCAGAGACAAGGGAAAGCACAGTTTGATGCCTTTATTACTGAGAGTGTTAGAATGTCCATTTATGTGGCTGCTTTGAGTTTTTCACATAAATTGCTGAAAGCTGCATTTCCACAACTAGCTATGAGGACACAGAAGTCTGGATCTTGGTAGCTTTAGAAGGATTTTTTTTTTTTTTTTTACCTCTTATATAGCTTAAGTCCATTTGCCAAATTCAGTATGGAAACCTTTAGATCTTGATAATGTGGGTGCAGAATATAGTCTCCTATGCAGAAAAGCTTTTATTCCAAGATCCAATCAGGAGTGATGCCACTTTAGTTTTGCCCATTATGTTTAGCTCACACAAGACTCTATGCCTGTAGTAGAAACTGGAGTGTGCATATATTATACTGTATACATGGTTTTATGGTACACATCAGGCATTTAGGGGGGAAATTTGCTGCCAATGTATTAGTTAAAATGTAGACTGGAAAAAAGTTTACATCCACAATGAATTATTAACAATTGTAATAACATTAATATTTTTCTCCTCAAATAGAATGTTTGTTTGCATAAGTTTGTTCAACAAGAACAATCAATATTTTTTTTAATGTAGACAGCATGTACCAAATAATGAACTTCTCAATACTACAGGGTGTCCCAAAAGGGTGTCCCAGCACCACGTCAGTTGTGCCTTCATCAGTGGATGTTCGTGGACGTCCACTTCTCGGTTGGTCTGAAACACTTCCAGTCTTTTCGAAATTGTTAATAAGTTTGGCAACAGTGTCGTGTGTGATGTGTCCATTGCAACCTTGCCACAGCTTCCCGATTCAGCCATGAGAATTATTTCAATACGTTCTTCTTTTGTCAAAGGCATTCTTAAAGGCTATCTGAAAAACAATATATAATATAAACTAATGTATGTATGAAAAATTCTGGAAAGCATTCTGCTAAAAAGTTTTAATTTCCCCTATGTATGGAGACTTTTGGGACACCCTGTATAATTTGCAATATCTAATTAAAATGGTTTTGTAGATTTCACTACATTTTTTATCATGGATTGTTAGCATTATTACTAGCTTCTCTCTCTCTCTCTCTCTCTCTCTCTCTCTCTCTCTCTCTCTCTCTCTCTCTCTCTCTCTCTCTTTCTCTCTGATTTTCTCAGTGTCCTGGTCTTTGTGTTGTCTTTCATTTAGTGGATGCTGTCTTGTCTTTACCTGTTGTGGCAAATTACAATGTAAACAAAAATATTATTTAATATAAATTAAGGAAAACTAGGATCTAGGTCAGTGATTAAGTAGTAACTTGTGGTGGCCTAGCTACAAACATACAATATTGCACTAATCAACTACTGAATACTGCGGAGACGGGTGAAGGTGCGCGCACGCACGCACGCACGCACGCAGACGCACACACACACACACACACACGCCAAGCGACATGACACTTCGCGTTTTCCTGGCGTTTGGCGTCATTCACAAACCGTTTTGCAGGTTATTGTGAATGTTTATGGGAAGGCGCTGGCAGGAGGACAGTGCACCTGCTGGAGAGCGGTGGTGGAAAAGGTGGTAAAGAGTGAGCGCTTTTCAACACAACAGCACCTCTTTATACATCTTGATGCCATGGAGACTGACGGAGCATCATTCTCCATCACTGAACTCCCTGCTGTGGAGTCTGCACACACCATCAGCGCCAAGAAGGATCTATGAAACCTGTATGGATTTGTGAAATGTTTTCTCATTCCCCCCTGACTTTTCTAGGATGATATGAGACGAAGGCTAGCGGACATTTCCCCCGCATCCTGGGCATCCTGAGAACTCATCCGCAACAGGACTCAGCCTTCACAGAGGTAGGAGATGTAGTTCACTTCCCGCTGGCAGCCGGGCTGAAGTGCTCGCTGTTACAGTCGGCTCAGAATGTTTGTGCACCTGTTGTAAATCTTGTGTTTTGTGCCATTTGTACGACTGAAATGCCATGGGCGAGGCATTTCTCCCACACTGTCCCAGATAGTGCTGTATGGCGGAGTGAAGATGGACATGCTGACTGCTCACTGAATGAATTTCTCTCCCTTTTCACTGATCAAGCCTGAGGACTTCAAGTAAGCTAGACATCTGATCAGTTTTTATCAATTTGATACTACATTACGCTTACTGTGTTTCTGTGCGTCATGGTGACCAGTAATCCTAGAGTATGATCCTGAAAGCGTCCTCACTGTATGGATTGGATCATTGTAGCCTATCAGACACTCTGTGTGGAAGATATCAGCAGCTGCAGTACGTGTATATACCTGAGAGAGACGTCCAACATCCGAAGTTGTTGTTGTTGTTGTTTTCTCCTTTTGTCCTCAGGAGAGGGTTTTGTGTCCGCCGAGTTAGCTCTGTGTAGATCAGGAGATCAGGGCTGTATCCCAAATCACACACCATTCTAATTCGGCGTACTAAATTAACACAAAGATGGTGCGCTCTTTATGCGCGCTCTATGAGACGGCGTCCAGCTCACATGGGCGCGCAGCAGGCACAGGAATCATTCAAGTGCCTAAAAGAAAGTAAACTGTCTGGTGTCTGGAAACGTCCAGCGCGTAGATGGGGCTTGTGGTCACTGCGTCCGGATTCAGAGAAGTGAGAAAAGAAGCGCAGGCGGATCAGGAGTCCTCAGCGCGGGGAGATTTGGGCTCTGCAGGTGGCCGGGGAGCGCATGTGCTCTGGGACAGAGTTTAACCCTAAAACCGGCTTGTTGGAGTAACCCACCTTCCATCAACCGTCTGGAAGTATGAATGCTGCGGGGTTTTTCTTTTGCTGTTGTCATATTTTGTTTAGATGCTTTTAGGGGATGTTTTTTCCCCCCTTAAGACTAGCATTTTGAATCCTCATGATTGCAACTTCATAGAGCCAACTAGTGTAAAAAAAAAAAGAAAAAAAAAAAAAAGTCAGGTATAAGGTCCAGGGGTGAAGCTTGTCTAGGGCACCAGATGAAAATCCACTAAATGTAACACAAAAATTTAAGAACACCGATATCTCTAGAATTGGAATTTTTACGAATTTTTCGAGATCTGATTCGTGTGTGTGTGTGTGTGTGTGTGTGTGCGCGCGCGCGCGCGCTAGTGCGCAGTGAATGCGACTTGCTGCTATTTTCATTCTTCTACTAAAAGCATTTTTATTTATCACATATTGTATAATAGCCTACAGTCAGATCCATAAGTATTTGGACAGTGACACAATTTACGTAATTTTGCCTCTGTACACCACAACAATGGATTTGAAATGAAGCAATCAAGATGTGATGTAACTTTCAAGGGGTCTAACAAAAATATTGTGCTAACCGTTTAGGAATTACAGCCATTTTTTTTTTTTACAGAGTCCCTCCATTTTCTCAGGCTCAAAAATAATTAGACAAACTAACATAATCATAAATATTAGGATTGTTTTTAATATTCGGATGTAAATCATTTGCAGTCAATGACTGCCTGAAGTCTGGAACCCATGGACATCACCAAATGCTGAGTTTCCTCCCTTGAGATGCTTTGCCAGGCCTTTACTGCATCTGCCTTCGGTTGCTGCTTGTTTGTGGGTTTTTCCACCTTCAGTTCGTCTTCAGTAAGTGAAAAGCATTCTCAGTTGGACTGAGGTTATCGGACATTTAAGAACATTTAATTTCTTTGCCTTAAGATGCTCTTGGTTTGCTTTCATGGTACGTTTTGAGTCATTATCCATCTGTACTGTGAAGCTCTGTCTTAACAGTTTTGCAGCATTTGACTGAATCTGAGCAGGATTTTACATTCATGATTTGTCGTTCCCCAGTGAGCACTGATTAATCAGTGTTGTCCACAGAGATCAATTACTGGGTCAGAGTTAAATTGGTCCAAAAAACAACATTTGTGACCTTTGTATTATAAGATTCTATGTGCGTGAAAAATGAATGGCAGATAGAACCTTATAGTACTAAGCTCACACACTGTTATTGGTCAGTTATGGTCTGCCATAATTTGGCCCTTTAATGTACATGTTTATGCATGATGACTTGTGTATGATGTCCCAAAAGTGTCTTTTTTTATATACGTTTGTGCTCGCTGGGCAGTGTTTAGTAATGCAAGTTGACATAACTGGATATAAAATGAAAAGTGTGTTCACGGTCCTGACAGTTTGCCTGACTATTTGATTTAGGAGGAGATATTACTGTGGGCTAATAATAGTATAGTGGCACAACAAATCTGTTCCAAAACAAGCTCTTCTGCATTGATTGGAAACAGGGAATATGCCCTGAAAGGAGATCTGACTTCTGAAACAAACGCAGTGTCTAGTTTTTATGTGTTACAGTTTAGTATTACAATACATTACACCATAAACACTGTCCTGATATTACAATCCACTCTAATGCCCTCTTAAAATCTAGCCTTTCCATTTGGATTATTTATGTGATATATAAAGGTTTAACGTCAACCTATTGACCTGCAGATTTAGTGCATATTGTAAAAGTTGTTTATATGAAATAAACATTTGTCTTGTATAGGTTGGACTTTTTATTCCAGGCATTCCCATCCCTCTTGGCATTCCCATTTAAGTTTTAAATTATGGCGTTTCTCAGAACAACAGCCCCTGCAGCAGTAGTCTGCCAGTTGTAAGTGCAACCTTTAGTCTTTGGCAGGGCTGCCACTGTCTACAGTTTATTTATATTGCACCTTTCATACATAAAAGGCAGCTCAAAGTGTTCCATATAAATAAAAGAACATTACAAGAGAGAAAATAAAATGAGCTTTGGAGATAAATAAGTTGAGTGAAAGAAAATTTGTGATCATGGTGCAGTGCATTGCTGCCTCATGGCTCAAGGGTGCCTTGTTCGATCCTAAGCTTGGGTTTATGTCTGTGTGGCATTTCCCCATGTCTGTGTGGGTTTCCTCTGGGTTCTTCGGTTTCCTCTCTCCTCCCAAAAACATGCCAGTAGCTGGATAGGGTACTGTCTTGCCCATTGGTGTGGGTGAGTGTGCAAGTGTGTTTGTGCATGGTGCCTTGCAATGTGCTGGCATCCCATCTAGGGTGTATTCCCGCCTCATGTGTTGTGTTCCCAGAATAGACTCCTGATTCACCACAATCCTGACCAGGATAAGGCAGTTTTCTCACCTCCTCATCTGTACACCCTGCTCAAACAGATTAGCATCTCATCATCCCAACTGGCCTAGCTGAGTCTCTTCTCTAACTCACCACAGCTGTGTCCTTATGTATTCCTTATGTGTCCTGTATTCCTTATGTTGGATACCACTGAATTTTTTATTCTCTTATTAAATGGCATTGTAAACAACAATGTCCCCCTGTGATGTCAACGTGATGTCAATCCTTTAACACATTAATGTTAGCTTTTTCTTTGGCCAATACTAATGAGAAGACAACTTATTTGACTCCCATGTGGTGCAACAGAAATGCATTCGCCCTCTCGTCAGGTGATCATGAGGTGAAAAAATCTGTTAATCAGTTCATAAAGGATTTCACAGAGTTTTTTTGTGATTGTTGCGGCCAAAAATGCTTGATTTTGCTGCGGCTTTTTTCAGAATTTTTGATGCAACACAGAGTTTTTTGTGCTTTTTTGCAGAAAACTACTTGAATTGGCGAAACTGCAATTGCACAAAATTGTTTTGCACGGTCTTTCGCAGTGATGTTTGTTGGTTTGTTGGCTGAATGTGCATTGTGATGGCATCACATGACGTGTATTGGCCCAAATCAGTGGAAAATATGCGGTAATTTTGAAAAATTGCAAGCCTCTCTAAATATTGCAGTGTTTGCTTGATTTTGCATTAATTTCTGCGATCACAAAATCCTGGAGGAACTGGTTAATTGGTACTTATACTCAGTGGTCCCAAATGGTGCTCTTGTGTCACGGGTCATTGCAACTCTGCAAATTCTGCACGACCATTTGAGTGAGTAATAACAGTGATCCAAATGCTTGGTTTTTAAACCCATATGCCCTTGATGGCTGGCAGTGCACACTTGGAAGAAGAATACAGGGCTTTAGGCTTTAGATTTCCTATGTCATAGCCTTTTATTGCTCTTCCATTTCAGTCCAATGCAAATGAAGATCTATATTTAGGTGCATGTACAGTGTAGGTGGGTTTGATGTGCATTGCTGTATTATTATTATAAGTTTGGCTGACTGAAGAACGCCAAGGTTATAGATACACACATTAGTAGAAATGATAAGAGCGTTATGGTGAGGGGTGGTCCATGTGTCCCTGGAGCTCCACTGACATTTCTGACAACCCTACAGCAAATCTGTGGCAAATCAGGGAGTATCTTATAGTATCTCTTTGTCTGTCTGTCTGTCTCTCCCCCCCCCCCCCCCCCCACACACACAATCTCTCTCATCCATTTTCCCTTCATACCACTGATGTCGATGTTTTCATTACATTTTTATTATTATCATTTCTCTTCATGAGTATGCTTTTGTCCTCATGAACTTTCTTATTTAATATTCATTGCTGATCTCTTTATAAGCTTGTCAATGTCAGCTTTTGCCATGACTAAATCGGAATCCAATGCACTTGTCAGCATGAGGATTGCAATTAACCTTGTTGAAGGCGCAAGCCCCTTTTTCAAGGATCATTATCAGGACAAACACATATATGCCTTTGCAGGGCTAGTTTTAATGACATGCCAGCAGCTGTGGCCGGGAGGTGCGGTGTCTGTGACCCAAATGCCACCAATGGCTTTGTTACTGATCCTGGAGCAGAGCCAAGAGCAGATGTGCAGACCCAAAGAGAGTCATAGGCACCTACAACTCACAAGAATATAAGCTTCATATCTGCACCAGTTCTAATACCTCTGTTGACATTTGAAAGTTTCAGTAGTTCTGGTTCATTGAGAGCCACTTCAAGCTTAACCTGAATCCATCATGTCTTTGAAAAATGACACAGACAATTTGGCAATTTAGATTACCCAGTGTGATGATCTATGTAAGGAATAAAACACAAAGGAAAATAATCAAATATGATGTAAAGTTACTATTAACATCCCAAGATTAATTATTTTCCTATAAAAGCACAAAGTGTTTAATTCCTCTTATACTACAGCAATTTGCCAGCTTGTACATTTTTTTTTATTAAAGAAGGGCATATACTTTTTATCCCATAGTAGTTACTTTTAATGTTATTTAATGTTACATTTAACGTTTTAACAGCTATAAAGTCATTTCCTCACAACTCTCTCTCTCTCTCTCTCTCTCTCTCTCTCTCTCTCTCTCTCTCTCTCTCTCTCTCTCGAAATTAATAAGAAAAAAAATCAGCTTGTAATATTACTAAGAACCTGCAAAGCCCTCTGTCCTGAAGCTTTACCTCTGACTGTTACAAAGTGCTGACACTGTGGACTCCATAGGAAACTTTGACTATACTGTACATTTACCATTAGAAGAAAATCTAAAATTGTTATAATGTCAAAGTTACATTTCACTGGTGTAGATAATCAGTCAATTTTGATCAATTTTGATTTTCGATCACAGAAATTAACGCAAAATCAAGCAAACACCGCAATATTCGGAGGAGCTTGCAATGTTTCAAAATTACCACCGATTTTCCGCAGATTTGGGCCAAGACGCATCATGTGACATTATCACAACGCACTTTCAACCAAAGCCCTTTTTGATTCACGTGAGTCGAACATGAGCACAGCTAAAAGGTCTCATTTACCAACAAATATCACTGCGAAAGACCGTGAAAAACAATTTTGTGCAATTGCAATTTCACCAATTCAAGTAGTTTTTTTGCAATTTTTTTCTTTTTTTCTATTTTTTTTCTGATTCTGATTCTGAAAAACTCTGCAAATTGCATCGCAATTTTTTTAAAAAGCCGCAGCAAAATCAAGCCTTTTTAGCTGCAACAATCACTTAAAAAAAACTCAGTGAAATCCTGTATGAACTGGATAATGATGTTGCACTATATTCCCAGGTGCACCACATGCAATGTGCTTTAAGTTTCTAAAAGACAGTCGTCTACATTTGTAAGTAATAAAAAAAATTCTACACTGCATATTGAACTGCAGGGGCACAATATTCTATCCACTACCTTACTTGTTGTTCTATGGCACCTTTACAATGTTCTCTTTGAAAATGTCAAGGTGATGTACTAGAAATCAAGAAATTGGCTTGTCAAATTATCATACCATGAAATTATCCAGACTGATCCCACCTTTGCATAACCTTAGGCAGGAGGACAGTCATGGTTCTTGAAGCACAAAAATAGTCATGGATTCAGGCTGTGAAATCAGCAGTGCCTTTCTGCTTGTATACTCCAGTAAGAATTCCCACTAGATGAAAAGGAGGTGTGTGGAAGAAGAGGAGAGGCACAATTTTTCTAGGGTGGTATCACACAGCTTGTATGAGATCTTCAACGGTTCCAGGATCTGAGTTGAATATCTGAGATGAATCCGACAGTGGTGGATGTATTTTGATGACATGTTCACACTGAAGGTTTCATTTTAAACCTTAAAATATGTGTAATAATAATAATAGTTGATGGATGGATGGATGGATGGATGGATGGATAAAATAAATGGTACATGGAATTGTGTAGGTCATTAAAGAAAGGAAGACATTAAGTAATAGACCACTTTTCAGATAAAATCATCATTGAGGCTGTCTGTAATTACCTGCAGAAACAGAAAGAAGTGAGAAAAAGTCTCCAGAAGTGCTGTGGCAGGTTCTCCAGTTGTTTGGAAAAACTGCATGACAGGGCAGGACTGATGCAGTTTTAAAGGTCATGCCAGATATTGATTTGACTTAGTTACTTAGTAGACTTAGTCTACTGCTATACGTAGTGATTGATTTGATATAGACAAATTTCTTTCAGATTTTATTTATATGTGAAGAATTTTGCATGGTACTGTACATGCATACATACATACATACATACATTCCATGTAGAACCCCTCTGGACAGTCAAGAGAACCCACTTTTCTATGTTCTTGCAGTGCAGCTGTAATTTGGTTGATTATTTGGTTGGTAGTAACCTAAATCTTTCCAAACAAACAGCAAATTAGACATTATTATGCATGGAACATCATATAATTAATGGAATCAATAAGATGTATAAATTCAGTAGTCTGTGCGATTGGAGAGAGTGCTCAAGCATGCAAGATAGCAACATCCAAATCAATAGGTCATGCAAAGTACAACCACAACAACAACAACAAAAAAAAACATTTATCCATTTCTGGCATAGTAAAATTCAACTACATGTGAAATTCAAGCTGTTGTCTCATGCTGTTTGGTTATCTCTGTGTGAAGAGAGTCCAAGTGTGGGCATACAATAAAAGCACCTTCCTCGCTGACAACTAGCTGTTCATGTCCATATTTCCATTTCTGGAAGCTCTGAGATAAGACCTCAGCTCAGATCTGTTTCAGACCCTTGACCATGGGTAGTGGCTGGTCATTTGCATCATCCAAAAATAGGATTGTTATGTCTCACTTTCTTTTCTGGCCATTCTGTGCTGCAAAACATGATGCAATGCGTTGTTGTTTCTGTTTCATCTTAACATTCCTTAGCTAGCGAATGTTAATATTTCTAGTTACAGTATGCCTCCTTGGCTGTTAACAATGACGGCTGACAATGACAGAGGAACTATGCAACAGGATTAATCTTGTCATTCAAAGCACAAGTCATTCTTGTTCATTCTGAGATGCCCCCCATAACTAGTCTTGGTGTTCCAGACTATTTTGCATTGCTGGTCAGAGAGGGACAGAAAAAAATATAAAACATGTACTCAGAAGGTAGGATAATATGATATAATCTAGCTAACAACACTCCACATGTATTGTAGCTAGCTAGCTAATTTATCAATTTAGCCATAACTATCAATATAACAAGTTAGTGAAAAATTTGTGTTATGTTAGCTAAATTTTATTTTATTATTTCCCATTATGATCAACATCAAGGTTGTTCCCACTAAATGATGTGTATTAAGTTTTAATCAGCTACAGTGTGTATTCATTTGGACTGTTATTATGCCCTGTCCAATTTGTTTTCATGAAACAATCATTTGATCATAAATGCTTGTGGACGACAGATAGTTAGATTAGACGATAGATGGATGGATGGGTGGATGGGTAGATAGATAGAAATACAGATTAGCAGAGAATAATTATGTAATGACACTGCAGATATAACAAAGCTGTTTTTTTTTTTACTTTTTTTTTTTTTTAATTTAGTAAAAAATATCAGGAAGCATACCCATTCACGCTTCAACCCCACCAATGTTCAAACCAAATTTACGCCCATGAGCACAAACCAGTCTGACCATCTCGCACCAACAAGGCATGTCCTCCCACAGAAATGCCACTCAGTGGATGTTTTTCACACAATTATGTGTAAACTGTAGACTTTGTTGTGCGTGAAAATCCCAGGAGATCAGCAGTTTCTGAAATACTCAAACTAGCCCTTCTGCCACCAACCACCATGCCAGGGTCAAAGTCACTGAGATCACACTTTTCCCCCATTCTAATGTTTGATATGAACATTAACTGATGCTCCTGATCTGTATCTACATGATTTTATAGTTTTTATAAATCTACATTTTCAAAAAAAAAAAAAACTTCAGGTGATCACACAGATATTTGACGCACTAAAGAGAGATAGACTGTAACTGAATACCAGTGCAGCATTAGTACTTTTCTCAGGCACTAATATATAGCTAAGTGTCAGAGAAGCTCTTTCAGGGAAAACAGAAAGAATCCAGAGGAGGAATCCCCAAGTTTATCCTTCACTCTGCAACAAAGATCTCTAAATCCCCCTGTCAGAAATATTGACATTTTAGGCAGGTGCTTAGAGCAGTTCAAAGCTTCCCCACTGTGGTCACTATGAAAGTGCTTTGTTGATTATTTATTTCTTTTATTTTTGGCCAGCATGCCAGATACTGTAAGAGGTGTGTGTGTGTGTGAGTGTGTGTGTGTGTGTGTGTGTGTGTGTGTGTGTGTGTGTGTGTGTGTGTGTGTGTGTGTGTGTCTTAACAATATATTTTTCACACATGATTTTATATTAACTTGGCAGTCGCTTAATCTTCTGTGAGATGTCCAACCACCAGCCAGGCAGATGGCTGTATTAAGCACTGCTGTGGATTTGTGCTGTGGTGTAAGATGGGTATGAGAGAGACACTGCACCGGAGTCTCTAGAGAATCACGCATGAATGAATTCTGGTTCAAAAACTCACAACGACAGAGATCTTGTGGATAAGACAAAAAAAGCAAACAGATACTGTCAGGATCATATGTATTTGGACAGTGACACAATTTTCGCAATTTTTCCTATGTACACCACCACAATGGATTTGAAATGAAGCAATCAAGATATGATTGAAGTGTAGTTTCAGCTTTAAAGTAAAAGTCTACAATCAAGAGATGCCTTCATGAATGTAAATACAGAGGGTTTACCTCAAGATGCAAACCACTGGTAACACTCAAGAACAGAAAGGCCAGATTAGTAGCTAGAAAACATCTAAAAAAAAATAATAATTATATTATATTATATTATATTATATTAATTAATTAATTAACTAACTAATTAATTAATTATAATAATAATAATAATAATAATAATAATAATAATAATAATAATAATAATAAGCCTGCCAAATTCTGCAACAAGATTCTTTGGACAGCTGAAACCAAGGAAAGGAAGGGCTCATATTCCAAAGCATACCACATCATCTTTCAAACATGGTGGAGGAAATGTTATGGCATGGGAGTGTATGGCTGCAAATGGAACTGGGTCAGTGGTGTTTATTGATCATGTGACTGCTGATAGCATATAGAGCAATACTTTCTGCTCAGATTCAGTCAAATGCTGCAAAACTGATTGGACAATGCTTCAGAGTACAGATGGATAATGACCCAAAACATACCACAAAAGCAACCCAAGAGCTTCTTAAGGTAAAGAAATGGAATGTTCTTAAATGGCCGAGACAGTCACCTGACCTCAGCCCAACTGAGCATGCTTTTCACTTACTGAAGACAAAACTGAGGGCAGAAAGACCCACAAACAAGCAGCAACTGAAGGTGGCTGCAGTAAAGACCTGGCAAAGCATCTCAAAGAAGGAAGTTCAGCATTTGGTGATGCCCATCGGTTCCAGACTTCAGGCAGTCATTGACTGCAAAGGGTTTGCATCCAAGTATTAAAAATAATCCTTATATTTATAATTATGTTATGTTTGTCCTGTGAAAATGGAGGAAGTGTATCAAAATTGACTGTAATTCCCCAAACTGTTAATGCAGTATTGAATTAAAGCTGAAAGTCTACACATCAAACACATCTTGATTGCTTCATTTCAAATCCATTGTGGTGGTCTACAGAGGCAAAATTATGAAAATTGTGTCACTGTCCAAATACCTATGGACCAGATTGTATATACACACATATTGAAATGACATCTAAAATGACTATTTAAAGACCTATATGTGTAGGAATCTGTAAAATATGAAGAATTTTCAATGTTTTTATTTGAATTGTCATGTGTCATTGCCCAAGCAATATGTAAGGAGCATTCTCCATATCTACTCAGTCTGTAAGGATTTTGTGGATATAATAACAGAGAATGTCTGGGTTACGCACATAACCCTGTTCCCTGTGAAGGGAACGAGACGTTGCATGAGCTTCACGCTGTGGGAAGCACCCTCGCGCGTGACCGGTATCTGAAGTCTGTGTGAAATCACGCCTAATTTATAGGCCTGCCGTGGTCAGGTGACGTGGCAATTAAGCGCATCGCGTGATATAAAAACGGCACCTGTGAATCACGCCCTCAGCCTCTATTATCTGAAGCAAAGACGCAATCCACAGGCATGTCCCAGTATGACAAAGCTACGCAACGTCTCGTTCCTTTCTAAGGGAACTCAACGTTGCCTGAGCTTCACGCTGTGGAAACAAGAATACCCACTCCGTCATACTGAGGGAATGGCCTGTTCAAAAGATCCGAGCCCGAGGGTCACTGCAAGACACTCGAGCCTGGAGTGGAATGTATGTCCAGACTGTAATATCGAATAAATGTGTGCGGCGTAGACCAACCCGCCACAGCACACACATCCTGTAAGGGTACCCCTTTGGATAGAGCCTTCGAGGAGGCGACCCCCCTTGTGGAATGAGCCCTTATGCCCAGAGGCGTAGCAAGACTGCACGCCTCATAAGCGATAGAGATAGCTTCCACTATCCAATTAGAGATGTGCTGCTTTGACACAGCATCACCTCTACTGTCGCCGCCAAAGCAGACTAGCAACTGCTCTGACTTACGCCACTGGCCGGAGCAGTGGACGTAAGCACAGAGAGCCCTTATTGGACACAGTACGTGCAACTTCTCTTGTTCTGGTGTGAGGAATGGAGGAGGGCAGAAAGCCTGTAACACTATCGGCTGGGCAACAGACGTAGGCACTTTAGGAATATAATCCGGCCTAGGATATAGGAAGGCCTTGGCTAATTCAGGGGCAAAGTCGAGACAGGAAGGGGCAACAGAGAGAGCTTGTAGATCTCCTACTCGCTTGAGAGATGTCAGGGCCAGTAGAATAGCTACGTTTAGAGTCAGAAGCTTCTCAGAGGCTGACTCTAAGGGCTCAAATGGGGCACCTGACAGACCTTCCAGGACCACAGAAAGGTCCCAGGAAGGTATGCGTGGTCTGCAGATGGGCCTCAGCTGTCTGACACCACGCATGAACCTCGATGTTAGAGGATGTTGCCCCAAAGAGGCTCCATCAATAGAAGTGTGGCTGGCCGAAATGGCGGCCACGTAGACCCTGATTGTAGAAGGAGCCAACCCTGCTGAGAAACGTCCTTGTAAAAACTCCAGGACTGTAGCTATTGCGCAGTTTACTGGGTCTAACCGACGTTCCCCACACCACGAGACAAAAAGTCGCCACTTGAGCGCATACAATTTTCTCGTGGATGGTGCTCTAGCATTCAACATGGTCTCTACAACCTCGGTTGAGAGACCAGAATCTATGAGCTGGTGCCCCTCAGGGGCCAGACCCACAGTTTCCATAGCTCCGGCCGAGGGTGATAAATCAATCCTCTGGCTTGAGACAGTAGAGCCCTGCGAACGGGAATCTCCCAAGGAGTGCTGTCTAGCAGGGATATTATCTCTGAGAACCATATTCGAGCTGGCCAATAAGGTGCTACTAGCAGCAGACGTAGATGGTCTTGGCACATCCACTTCTGCTTGGCCGAACCTCCGCCATATGGACTCCACCGCTTGTGGATGGAGCGTCCAATCCCCGGGCCTCAGCACCTGCCTCGACAGGATGTCTGCCCCCACATTCCAGTTGCCCAGAATGTACATTGCACTCACTGACAAAAACTTTCCCTCTGCCCAGAGAAGAATTAGTTGCGCCTGCCTGAACAGGGGGCACGAACGTAACCCCCCCTGGTGGTTGATGTATGAGACCACTGCTGTGTTGTCTGTCACAACTAACACATGGTGACCTCTCAATTGAGGAAGAAAGAATTTCAGTGCTAGAAATACGGCCCTCATTTCTAGACAATTTATATGCCACTCCAAGTGAGGGCCGCTCCAGAGACCATGAGCTGGAGCGGTCTAAGACCACACCCCAGCCTGTAAGGGAGGCGTCTGTCATTACCGTCTTGCGATAAGGAGACGCCCCAAGAGTGTGACCCGAGGCTAGAAACCGGGGACACCTCCAAATTTTCAGAGCACGTAGGCATCGCCGCGTGACACTGATTACTCCCGACTTTTCAGCCACCACTGAAATGGGGATGCCCAGACCCAGCTTTATTTTGCTCAATGTTGATAGGATTGATCCTACATGTGTTGGGGATAGAAATGCCCTCATTGTAGTAGAATCCCATACAACTCCTAGAAAAGTTGAAAGCATACTTTTCTTGAGGTTCAACCTGAGCCCCAATCTCCTCATGTGTGCGAGAACAACATCTTGATGTTGAACCGCCACTTCCCTGGATCGTGCTAGAATTAACCAGTCATCCACGTAGTTTAGTACACAGATGCCCTGGAGTCGCAAGGGAGCCAGAGCAGCATCCATGCACTTTGTGAAGGTGCGAGGGTATAAAGCTAGACCGAAGGGAAGAACCCGATATTGGTACGCGTTGCCTCCAAACGCGAACCTCAGGAACTTCCTGTGACTGGGCAATATTTCTATGTGGAAATATGCGTCTTTTAGATCGATCGTCACAAACCAGTCCTCGGACTGAATTTGTGGAACGATAAATTTGAGCATCAACATCTTGAACCTGTAGGCCCAGATCCGCGAGGCTCTGAAACCCAACTCCCTTCGGCCGAGAAGAGAGTGAGCCGCGAGCGGAGCTGCCTGATTGTAAAGCGCTCACAGTGCGCACAGTTAGCTCCCTCAAGAGCCACTGCAGCATGCTCCGCTCCCAGACACTTCACACAGAAAGTGTGTCCGTCCGTCCCCGTGATGAAACGGGAGCAAGGTGAAACACACGTCCTGAACTCTCTCTGACTCATACTTTTCTTTCTGAAAAGGGACAGAAAAGTAAAGATATATATATTTTTTTTTTTTGAAAAAATAGAGAGGAAATGAAGAGTCTTTTTGCACGTTCCCACAAACGACCAACATGCAGTCTTTCGCTGAAGATAATAAGGCTGAGGGCGTGGTTCACAGGTGCCATTTTTATATCATGCGACGTGTTTAATTGGCACGTCACCTGACCATGGCAGGCCTATAAATTAGGCGTGATTTCACACAGACTTCAGATACCGGTCACGCGCGAGGGCGCTTCCCACAGCGTGAAGCTCACGCAATGTTGAGTTCCCTTAGGAAGGAAAAGCATTTAGACTGTTTAACTGTTCTTGTTCTAACTCAGAATGTGTATTTTGGGCTCAGGGGTGAGCTCTTAATTGTTTGACTGGTTTGTGGCCAACTAGAGACCTATGGCCTCCGGTTACAGAGATTAGGAAGATTAATTGAGAGACTAAGTAGCTTCCACTTTTGTTCCGATTTCCTGGACTCGGGGGAAACTGCAGCATGTACACCTGTACTGGTGTAGTTTTAAAAAGCCTGAGGAGAAGCAGTGATTTGTAAAAATCTGACAGTGATTGTATTCACACATGCGACTTCTCCAACACTGTCTCTCTGTCTCTCTTTCGGTTTGTCTTTCTCTAGCCTTCTTTCTCTGCCTCTAGGCAGTGATGGCCGGTTGTGATTTCAGACAGGAGCATAAAACCTAATATCAATATCTCAGCAATGAAATATTAGGGTTAAGAATGATACAAGAATGATACAAGCCCCAGCCTCAATTCTTCATACCATTCTGTGTGCTATTGGTGGTGATGTTGTGCTTGGTTCCACAAAGCTCCAGAGGTTGCTTTGGAAGGTTTTAAGTGTTGCACCATGACTCTGTCAGTCTGTGTGGAATGCCACTGCTATGTGTGTATGTGTGTGTGAGGTTTGCATTTGTATAGATCGTCTGTTTCATAATGTTGTGTGTGTGTGTGTGTGTGTGTGTGTGTGTGTGTGTGTGTGTGTGTGTGTGTGTGTGTGTGTGTGTGTGTGTGTGTGTGTGTGTGTGTTTGTGTTTCAGGGTGAAGATGCCTTTTCACCATGTGAGAGCAGGGCTGCTGTACACAGACAACTTCCTGACCCACTCGCTCTCTGAGATCAGTGAGGAACAGTTAGCCCACATCTCCACCGAAGAGCTCGATGGTGAGAGTGTGTGTGTGTGTGTGTGTGTGTGTGTGTCTGTCTGTCTGTCTGTCTGTCTGTCTGTCATAGCCAGCCCTAGCTTTTAGTATTCTATACATTAAACCATTATATAGCAACAGTTTAAATTAAATCGCCGGGTTTTATTTTATCTTGCTGAGCTGCAAATATACAGTGAGGGAAAAAATTATTTGATCCCCTGCTGATTTTATACGTTTGCCCACTGGCAAAGAAATGATCAGTCTACAATTTTAATGGTAGGTGTATTTTAACAGTGAGAGACAGAATAACACCAAAAAAATCCAGAAAAACGCATTTCAAAAAAGTTATAAATTGATTTGCATTTTAATGAGTGAAATACGTATTTGACCCCTTTGACTTAGTACTTGGTGGCAAAACCCTTGTTGGCAATCACAGAGGTCAGACATTTCTTGTAGTTGGCCACCAGTTTTGCACACATCTCAGGAGGGATTTTGTCCCACTCCTCTTTGCAGATCCTCTCCAAGTCATTAAGGTCTCGAGGCTGACATTTGGCAACTCGAACCTTCAGCTCCCTCCACAGATTTTCTATGGGATTAAGGTCTGGAGACTGGCTAGGCCATTCCAGGACCTTAATGTACTTCTTCTTGAGCCACTCCTTTGTTGCCTTGGCTGTGTGTTTTGGGTCATTGTCATGCTGGAATACCCATCCATGACCCATTTTCGATGCCCTGGCTGAGGGAAGGAGGTTCTCACCCAAGATTTGACGGTACATGGCCCCGTCCATCGTCCCTTTGATGCAGTGCAGTTGTCCTGTCCCCTTAGCAGAAAAACACCCCCAAAGCATAATGTTCCCACCTCCATGTTTGACGGTGGGGATGGTGTTCTTGGGTTCATAGGCAGCATTCTTCCTCCTCCAAACACAGCAAGTTGAGTTGATGCCAAAGGGGATTAAATAATTTTTTCCCTCACTGTAGCAGAACCTTTAATCTTTCTGAATGCCTTCTTTCGCCTTATACTTTTTGATGCTATTATATCAAATATAGTCTCACAGTCATATGAGAGTTCATTTCTCCAATACTACCCCGCTGAATGTAATCTGCTGGACTAAGCTGCTTGCTATACGTTTGCCTTGCTTGTTAGCTATGTTAGCCAAACATGTCTTTGCTTTTGGATTCAGTTGCGTTGCATGACTAATCTTCCTTCAGTGCATGTTCTGAAGATTTCATTTTATCTTTAGAATATTACTTTCCTTTCCTGACTGTAGTCAGCAATGTGATTTTTTTTAAATAGAAGAAGAAGAAGAAGAATACGACGTACTGTCCCAGAAATAATTGCAATAAATGACATTTTTGTCATTTTAAAACCATTTTATGCCACTGATATAATGATAATATAATAGCATAATAATGCAAGTACACCCTTTTAAAGAGCAAAATAACTTTTAATTCTTAAGAATATTTAGACATTGGGATTGGAATGTCAAAAAATAGTTTTTGTCTTCTGACAAAAAGATCCTTTAAATTTAGTCAATATTTCATCGTCATATTTATTAATTTTCTTCAGTTTGACTAAAATGGCATTGAATATTAGTCAACAGCATTTTAATTGACCAAAAAAATGCAAAAATGAAACCAAATATTTACACATTTTATATATTAACTTAAACATGTCTCAACAAAAACATGTGAAAACTGCCCTAGTTGTGAAAACCTGATCTCCTGAAATAACATTACAATGAGTACACTACTGTAATACAATATTTATGCTTTAGTTCTTCATTGTCTGTGTTTTAGTGCATTGTTATGGAAAGAGAATATTCATAACGTGACTTACCATTCTACCTAGCGTCTTACTTAAGTTCAAGTTCACTTGTGCATTCGTGTCATTTTGTGCAGAAGCAAGTTGTAATATTAGGTTTATGCTGTGTAAATGTCTGATTAATCTCATATGTGTATAGGATGTGTTTGGGTGAGTTAATTAACCCACTAGTAAAGCATTTCAGTTTACCGCTGTTCATTCACTCTTCAGCTTCATCTCGCGCAGCTTAAGCGGCTTTATTGACATTATTGACTACGACTGGATAATTTGAAACACTAAAACTATTCTTTCTAGATTTTTCTTCTTCAAAAACCATTGTTAGTGCATTAATATCTTGCATGTCATTTTTTCAACAATATGTTTTATTTAAAATCAGTGCTTGTGCTTGCTACACATCTTAAATTCAAATGCACACAGTTTTTGCATTCAAATGTGCATTTTTATCTTCAATTCGACAAATATTTGAAATTTTAATTTGACAGCCGTAGAGCAGACGAGAGGACAGTAGCAGCGTGAATGGCTAAAATGTTGTTGACATTCATTCTTATGTAAACAAACACACATGTAAACACAATGGGCAATATCGAGGTCAGCAAAAATGATCAAGGTCATGTCCATATATCGTGCAATAAGTCGATAACGTAATTATCATGACAGGCCTAATTATACAATTTATAGCTTTGAGATTTATACTGTGCACATCACGCTGACGGTTGTGTATCTGGGTGTTTTACTGCACTTGATGGATAGTGCCACTAGACTGCTATTCTGTCTGTCTGTCTGTCTAATGCTAACTCCATATGGATAATGGGGAAAATAAAATAATCATAACACCGTGACCAATCTTAATTTTGGTTTATGAGGAGACATTGACAGTCAGTAAAATCTTATAGCCCTATAACAACCTTATTTAAATAATAAATGACAGTATAATTCATAATGTCATTATGTGCAGGGGGAGGGGCTGTTTAATCTTCAAACTTTGGGGACCACCAAAAGATGTGCAAGGCTCCTGTAGCCTGGTGTGAATATATTGTGCTTATCTGCAGTTTTCTGACACCACATATCTCACTTTACCTGATCCGTATCCTCAACCATTTAATGTGATGAGATCACATGGACTGATATTGGTGGAAAGAGTAAACAGCAATATTTAAAAGTACATATCTGAGCAAAAGCCAGTCTTCAGTACACAGAGACAAAGTTGCACTTCATGCAAATTTTTTGTTTTGAAGAGCATGATTGTATCACCTGATTAGAGAGGCATGTAGAAAGCTGGAGGAGTTGAAGGAGAGATGAGATCGCCTCATAGGCCACGTTAATGATGAGATTCTGAGATTCCCGTGGGCTTTGCCAGGAGCAGGAAGGGCTCTTATAATCACAGCACAGAGCACACGGCACTGCCACTCCACTGTTTTTTTTTTTTTTTAATGGGCTTAAAAAAAAAAAAAGTAATGAGGAGAGGTATGGGAGCTGAGTGGCCAGATGGATGATGTTCTCATTGTTAGTGTGTTTTCCGTGTAGAGAATCTGCTCAAAAAGGGAGCCGTGAAACAAGCAGCACAAACAATTACAACAATGGCTATAGTTAGTATTTATTTGATGGATGTCAGATATTCCGAGAAACAGTGAAACGTTAAATTTGAGCATCACTAAAACTGTTTATCAAACAAGCCTGCTCACCTCCTGGTTCTAAGAGTAAGTTACTATGAGTAAGACATTTTACCTCACATTAGCTAGCTTGCTAGCAAATTTGACTGGGAGCGTATCTTTGTTTCCAGGGTCCTATGTTCCCCAAATTTATATGGCACATAATGAACACGTGACAAAGGGTCCTATGTTCCCCAGCTTTATATAGCACATAATGGGAACCTGAAAAACATGTTCCCAGCTCTGTATTCTCCTTAAAAAGACGTGTTATTGTGGGAACTCGTCAAAGAGGTTTTCTGTTCCCCAGCACTGCCGTACGGCTCTCAGTATAATAGGCCTAGACTTGAGGGAACTTAACAAATAGTTGGAGTCATGGAATCACAAAGCTCATAGCTTTCTTAGGTGAAAACTAGCATAGTCTGTTTTTGCATTTAACTCTCATGACATAACGTATTTACTTTAATCCAGTTTGATTTTGCCTCCAAATATGCTAGGGTATTTTAAAAGGTAATAAAGTTAATAGGGCCCTGGGAAAATGAGTCCTGACTACATAAAATCTTTTTAAAAAGTTTACTTAATGTGTGTTAACAGAATATTGAACTGGGGAACATAGGACCGTGGGAACTTAGGAATGACTCCATTTGATTACATGATTACACAACACAATAGCTTAGATAGCATTAGCTAATGAACACAGCTCTGGTTTTAGTTACACAATGCAATAGTTTACCTTAAATTAGCTAGCTTGCTACTGAACTTAGCTACTGATGATAATTATACAATACAGATTTGCCTAGCATACGCTAGTGAATTTGGCTACTGGTTTTAATTACAAAGTAAAATCTTAGATGAGTTAGTGAAAATTGCTACTCGTTCTAATTACATAAGATGGTTTACCTTACATTAGCTAGCCTGCTAGCAAACTTAGCAGTATTAATTACACAATACAATTGTTTACCTAACATTAGACAGCATACAATGTTACTGGTTTTAATTACAGAATAAAAAAAATACTAATTCTGTCATTAGCTAGCTTGCTACTTTACTCACTGGAGTGGAATCATGTTTTAAGTAAACTAGCTAGGTAACTACCTCACAATACAGCTAATGTTGCCAAATGGTTATACTGTATAGCATATGTGTTATACCCAATTAAGTACTAGCATAATGAGGTAAATGAAATAAAATAAAACTGTTGATGTTAAATAGTGAAGTTAAAGTAAAATTACCAGCAAGCCATTACAGCAAATCTGTTTGTCACCTGTTTGTGTGTATGTAGTACCAAATCTACACTAACTGTATTAATTCTGGAGAAAATGTTGTTTATTTTTCTCCATGTGCGCAGAGATTCGGGAGGCGTTCCAGGTACTGGACAGGGATGGGAACGGTTTCATCTCAAAACAGGAGCTGGGCGTGGCCATGCGCTCACTGGGCTACATGCCCAGCGAGGTGGAGCTAGCCATCATTATGCAACGCCTGGACATGGATGGTGAGTTTTTCTCTTCTGCTTTACTTAATCCCCTTTCAGACTCAGTCTATCTCTCAGCCTTTGATTCTCTGAAATCTCCCAGTCTGTATTCTTTCCTCTGTATCTCACAGTATCCTTTATCTGCCCTAATATTGTGACCAGCCTTATTTCTGTGATTTTATTTCATAAAACACTGATGAATTAGCTACATTTATTTCCTCATATTCCTTGCTACATAGTGCTTAGTTGATTATCAGGTGAAAATAATTTCATACGTGTGATCAAATGCATTTTGTAAATGTCCGTTAAAGATTTCACCAAAGCCAACATCATGCACTTACCACAATACATACTGAGTTTTTTTTTTTTTCCTTCCTCAAACAATTCTGTCACAAAACCAATGCCGGTTAATTTGTGATGAGGTTTATTATTATTTCACATGTTTTCTTTTGTATTTTAATATTTTAAAATCTACATATGGAGCCATACTCCTCATTTGTGCTATGCAATAAAGTACCTCTGGTAGCTTGGAAGTCTGGAGAATCAAGGGTGGAATCGTGTGATGGAAAGTAGAGTTACCGATACCACCCTGAAGTTGATTGTTTTCCGAAATCAGCATGTTCCTAAGTGTTTTATTCCTCTTATACCACAGCGATGTGCCAGCACAAATTTTTATTTATTTATTAAAGAACGACACAATATACTTTTTATCTATTTATAGTTCAATTTAATCTTGTGCAATGTCCACCAAACAAGTTTCTGTTATCACTTGCACTATAGAAGATATAAACAGTCATTTCCTCACCAGCCTCAAATCTTCACTTAAATTTTTAGCTTTTTTCTTCAGTGGCTTAGTGGATAGCATGTTTACCTCGCACCTCCGAGGTTTGGGTTTTGAATCCCACCTCCGCCCTGTGTGCATGGAGTGCATGTTCTACCCATGCTTCAGGGGTTTCCTCCAGGCACTCCGGTTTCCTCCCCCAGTCCAAAGACATGTATTGTAGGCTGATTGGCATTTCCAAATTGTCTGTAGTGTGTGAATGGGTGTGTGAACATGTGTGCAATTGTGCCCTGCGATGGGTTGGCACCCCATCCACGGTATCCCCAGCCTTGTGCCTCGAGTTCACTGGGATAGGCTCCAGGCTCCCCGTGACCCTGTGTAGAATAATCGGTACGGAAAATGGATGGATGGATGTTCCTGAGAAACTGAAGTGCAAGGTCCTCTGTCCCGGAGACTTTTCCGTGTCAGAAAACTTAAAGGAAACACTTTACTTCTGACTGTTACAAAGTGCTGACACTGGAGACTCCTTTCAAAAATGTTAAACACTTTACATTATCAACGATTATATATTTTTGTTTGTTAAATAACAAAACTTTTTTTTTACATTTGTTTATTATTAGACTTACGAATACGAATACGATAGTGTATTAGAATGAGTGCATTATTATAAACCTGGGATTTGCTTTGCAGCTGAAACTAATGTCAGAGCTGCTGTTCTGGAAAATAAAATAACACCTTATGACCAAACAGCATTGAGAATTCAACAGCACTGTGGTATAAATAAATATAGATTCTACCTTTCTGGATCTCACTTCTGCTTTTGGCGAGATCTGTCCTGTAATGACAGATAGGATCTGACAGGCAGTGAGTGCATGTCGCCGTAACCTGCTGATTGCAGATTTGTTTAAACATAGTGGGGTTTTACATCAGTACCACACAAGATGAACTTCTCACTCAGATTGATTTTTGTAAAATGGGAGATAATAGGTACAGTGCCCTCCACTAATATTGGCACCCTTGGTAAATATGAGCAAAGAAGGTTGTGAAAAATTGTCTTTATTGTTTAACCTTTTGATAATTTGTTTAAAAAAATTCAGAAAAATACTCTGCTCTCATGGATATCAAACAATTGTAAACACAACACAAGTTTATCCAAAAATATATATATTTGTTACATATAGGTGTGCAACAATTATTGGCACCCCTATGAATTCATATGAGAAAAATATATTTGAAGTATATTCCCATTGATATTTTACATTTTTTTTAGTACACCTGGGTGACTAGGAACAGGAAATTGTTCAACCATGACTTCCTGTTTTACAGGGGTATAAATATGAGGTAACACATAGGCCAAATTCCCTTAGTCATTCATAACAATGGGTAAGACCAAGGAATATAGCTCTGATGTGCAGCAAAAGGTTGTTGAGCTTCACAAAATGGGAAGTGGCTATCAGAAAATAGCACAAGCATTGAAAATGCCCATTTCAACCATCAGGGCAATAATTAAGAAGTTCCAGTCAACTGGAAATGTTATGAATCAACCTGGAATTGGACGTGTGTCTATATTGTCTCAGTGCACTGTGAAGGGGATGGTTCGAGTGGCCAAAAAATCTCCAAGGATCACAGCTGGAGAATTGCAGAAGTTACTTGCGTCTTGGGGTCAGAAAGTCTCCAAAACTACAATCCGAAGTCACCTACATCACCACAAGTTGTTTGCAAGGGTTTCAAGAAAAAAGCCTCTACTCTCATCCAAAAACAATCTCAGGCGTCTTCAGTTTGCCAGACACTACTGGAACTTCAAATGAGATCGGATTCTATGGTCAGATGAAACCAAAATAGAGCTTTTTGGCAATAAACACCAGAGGTGGTTTTGGCACACACAGAGAGGTAGCCATATGGAAAATTACCTCATGCCCACAGTTAAATATGGTGGTGGCTCTTTAATGTTTTGGAGCTGTTTTTCTGCCAGAAGACCTGGACAATTTGTTAGGATACATGGCATCATGGACTCTATCAAATTTCAACAGATATTCAATGAAAACCTGTCTGCCTCTGCCAGAAAGCTTAAAATGGGCCATGGTTGGATCTTCCAGCAAGACAATGATCCAAAATATAAATCAAAATCAACACAAAAATGGTTGACTGACCACAAAATCAAGGTCTTGCCATGGCCATTCCTGTCCCCTGACTTGAAACCCATAGAAAACCTGTGGGGCGAACTGAAGAGGAGAGTCCACCAGCGTGGATCTCGAAATTTGAAGGACCTGGAGAGATTATGTATGGAGAAATGGTCTCAGATTGTATATATACAACCCCAGTTCAAAAAGGTTGGAACACTGCAAGGGCGTAGGTTTGATTTTGACATTGGTGGGTAATTTTGAATTGATGGCAGCAACACGTGTCAAAAAAGTTGGAACAAGGCCACGTTTACCACTGTGTAGCATCCCCTCTTCTTTTAACAACAGTCTGTATACGTCTGGGATCTGAGGACACCAGCTGCTGGAGTTTTGGGAGAGGAATGTTGTCCCATTCGTGTCTGATACAGGATTCTAGCTGCTCAACAGTCCTGGGTCTTATTTGTTTTCAATTGGTGAAAGGTCTGGACTGCAGGCACCCGAACTCTTCTAATACGAAGCCATGCTGTTGTAATAGATGCAGTATGTCGTTTAGCATTGACTTGCTGAAATATGCAAGGCCTTCCCTGAAAAAGACGTCGTCTGGATGGAAGCATATGTTGCTCTAAAACCTGTATATACCTTTCAGCATTGTTGGTGCCTTTCCAGATGTGCAAGCTGCCCATTCCATAGGCACTAATGCACCCCCATACCATCAAAGATGCAGGCTTTTGAACTGAGCGCTGATAACAAGCCCGATGGTCCCTCTCATCTTTAGTCCAGAGGACGGGGCGTTCATGGTTTCCAAAAAGAATTTCAAATTTCGATTTGTCTGACAACAGAACAATTGTTTTTGACCACAGAACACTTTGCCTCAGTCCATTTTAAATGAGCTTTGGCCCAGAGAAGATGGCGGCGTTTCGATCATGTTCACACATGAATTCTTCTTTGCATGACAGAGCTTTGACCGGAATTTGTGGATGGCACAGCGAACTGTGTTCACAGACAATGATTTCTAGAGGTATTTCTGAGCTCATGCAGGCATGCAATATTGATTTTTGCCCTTGTCCCTTGCGCACAGACATTTCTCCACATTCTCGGAAACTTTTGATTATATTATGTACTGTAGATGATGAGATATTTGAAGTCTTCACAATTTTACATTGAGGAACATTATTCTGAAATTGTTCCATAATTTGTAGACGCAGTTTTTCACAGATTGGTGAATATCTCCCCATATTTACTTCTGAGAGACTCTGCCTCTCTAAGATACTCTTTTTATACCCAATAATGTTATTGACCTTTTGCCAATTAACCTAATTAGTTTTTAGTAACACTTACTTTTCCAGCCTTTTGTTGCCCCATCCCAACTTTTTTGAGACGTTTTGCTGCCATCAAATTCAAAATTTGATATATTTTCTATGTTCTATTGTGAATAAAATATGGGTTTATGAGAGTTGCAAATCATTGCATTCTGTTTTTATTTACATTTTACACAGCATCACAACTTTTTTGGAATTGGGGTTGTATATAAATTCAATGTATGTAATATATCGATATTTTAACATTTCAGGATTTTACCTAGCTGTTGCTAGTATTTCTTTTATTGTACTCCTCAGCCTCATGCCACTCAATTTGAATCTCTTATCAGTTAAAAAAAAAAAAAAAGCTGCCCACAACCATTAGTACACTGCATGTTAGGTTCACTTCCTGCAGTTGTGTTGAATCAGGGTTGAATTGTGTTCTTACTCATGTCAAGCATCACTAAGGTTTACTTGGAAGTGGACCAATACCACCTTATGCCTCGCTTGTTTTGGTTTGCACTTGAGCATGATTGCTGCCCCAAGGAGGAAAACAAACCAGGGTTCAATTTAAATAGACACTAAAACACTACAAATATGAAAGCACCAAATAATATATAAATATCCATTGTTTCTTTAAATATTACCGATGCCTCTACAGTCATGTTCTGGCAAGGGAAACAATAGAGGTTACACTGAGATTTAGAGGAGTGTAGACCTTCTAGTGTAGATATCAGGTTGGGATTTTATAAAGTTGTTTGTTCTAGAAGGTGAGTTCACGTTGGGTGACTCTTCCTCCAAAAGCACAAGACACAGAGGACTAGAAGTTGGCTGGGCTAGAACCACCAGGTTTAATGAGATCATGTGGGATATGTGGTATTAATAGCAAAATGAAACTTGCCTTTGGGTAATGCGGTATTTTACAGCAGTTAGATGTGCACTGTGTAAGCAAGGGCAAATAACTGTCTAACTTGAGCAATTATTATTAAATTATGAATGTTGAAGTTTATAGGCTGGGAAAGAAGTCACAGTTTTCAAACATGTTTTTCTTGCTACAGGTGATGGACAGGTGGATTTTGACGAGTTTGTGACGATACTTGGACCTAAGCTCCTCTCATCTGACACCAGAGAAGGCTTCCTCGGCAGCACTATTGACAGCATCTTCTGGCAGGTGTGGAAAATGTCCTTGTCTTTTTCTTTCACTAGTATTCTTGCTTTATTTGAACTTTTGTGGCCTCTGTACCCATCAGTCCCAGTGAAGGAGACATGGTCTCTGTGCTGTTATGCTACCTTCCAGTCCTCCTTACAAGTTACTTTTTGCTACTTTAAGCATGATGTAATAATATGTGTTGTAATGGTTTTGTTTGGAAACAATGCTCTCTTTGGTTTACTGGTATTTTATTGTCAGCAGAGAGGGGACATATATATTTTTATCTATTACAGCAACAAAATCAACAGAGGATGCACATTTGTCAAGTGGACAGTCAGTACTAGTGAAGGAGGCATGGCCTCTGTGCATGCTAGTCCCAGTAAAGGAGGCATGGCCTCTTTGCCTGTTAGTCCCTGTGGAAGAGGTGTGGCCTATGTGTCTGTTAGTCTCTGTGAAGGCGGCATGGCATCTGTGGCTGTTAGTCCGAGTGAAGAAGGCGTGGCCTACATGCCATGTTAGTCCCTGTGAAGGAGGCATGGTCTCTGTGCCTCTTAGTCCAAGTGAAGGAGGCATGGCCTATATGCCATGTTAGTCCCTGTGAAGGAGGCCTGGTCTCTATGTCTGTTAGTCCAAGTGAAGAAGGCGTGGCCTATATGGCATACTAGTCCCTGTGAAGGAGGTATGGTCTCTTTGCCTGTTAGTCCCTGCGAAGGAGGCATGGTTTCTGTGCCTGTTAGTCCCTGTGAAAGAGGCATGGTCTCTGTGCCTGTTAGTCCCAGTGAAGGAGGCATGACCTATATGCCTTTTAGTCCCAGTGAAGAAGACATGGCCACTGTGCCTGTTAGTCCTCAAGAAGGCGGCATGGCCACTTTGTCTGTCAGTGCCAGTGAAGGAAGCATGGCATCTGTGCCTGTACGGCCCACTGAAGGTGGCAGGGCCTCTGTGCCTGTTAGTCCCAGTGAAGCAAGTGTGTGTTTTGTGCCTGTCAGTGCCAGTAAAGGAGTCATGGCCTATGTGTCTGTTAGTCCCTGTGAAGGAAGCATGGCCTCTGTGCCTATTAGTCCCAGTGAAGCAGGTGTGGCCTTTGTGTCTGTCAGTGCCAGTGAAGGAAGCATGGCATCTGTGCCTGTATGGCCCACTGAAGGTGGCAGGGCCTCTGTGCCTGTTAGTCCCAGTGAAGCAAGTGTGTGTTTTGTGCCTGTCAGTGCCAGTAAAGGAGTCATGGCCTATGTGTCTGTTAGTCCCTGTGAAGGAAGCATGGCCTCTGTGCCTATTAGTCCCAGTGAAGCAGGTGTGGCCTTTGTGTCTGTCAGTGCCAGTGAAGGAAACATGGCTTCTGTGCATGTTAGTTGTAGAGAAGGAGCCATAGCCTCTGTACCCATTAGTCTCTGTCAGTCCTAGTAAAATAGACATGACCTATGTGCCTATATTAGTCATTGTAAAGGAGGCATGGCCTTTGTGCCTGTCAGTCCCATTATAAGAGGTGTCATTGTTTGCTCCAAATGGATCTTTCACGTATAGTATCGTTGATCATGTCTTCAGATGTTCACTGTGGACTGTAGTCAGAGCTAACGACTTAAGTTCAGTAGATGATAGATTTACTCTGAGAAGTTTTTTCATATTCAGAGGTAGCTTACAGAGGCACTTAAGTAGATTTTCTGGCTGCTGTATTCAGAATTAAAATTATCTGGCTGTCAGATTTTTCTTAAGGAGAATTCTCCATGATGGAGATTTCCAGTAGTAAATAGACCACTGCCTTTAAACATAAAGCATTTGCTTTTAAGTGCGTAACTGAGAACACGCCTCTGCTTATGGCAAATTCCTCTCTGTGAGTGTAACTCCAGCGTAGCACCTAACTACACATGTGTGTCTAAGGTCTGAATATCTACATGTGTCGTTTCAGTGTTTACTCCTCACTACTCATGCATAGCTCAAC
This sequence comes from Cranoglanis bouderius, assembly GCA_023630585.1. NCBI lineage: Eukaryota > Metazoa > Chordata > Actinopteri > Siluriformes > Cranoglanididae > Cranoglanis > Cranoglanis bouderius. Next base: position 20,819,654 of record CM042541.1, read on the forward strand.
TGTGAATACAGCCCTGTGTGTGTAATGTCTTTTATTTGAAAACATTTTTACATTCTGGGCACGCGGAATAGTCTACTCTCACATAAAGCCTGTTTTCCACGGATTATAGCTCACTCGCCCCCCTACCTGCATCCAGCGTCCCATGATGAGCAGCCAAAATGATTCTTCCCTCAAATCCAAGCTTCAAACTAAGGACAGAGTGCATGACTACAAAGCGTCCATCTAGATAGACATATAGCCAATGTTTTCTTTCCAAGAGCTCCTCTGAGGGAATTCCAATGGTGTTACGGAATGCATATTAATTGAATGTTGCACAGTTCATTGATTTAATGTGAATCTAGATTTGGATGTCAGGTCAGCTTGGGGATTTTTTGCTTGAAACTAATCTAACCACTATTCATGAGCATACTACATGCTGTAGTGCAAAATCAACAGTGACTGAATAGAGCATAGTACAATCCCCTGTTTTCACATGCAGCCATTTGAGTGCCTCAACACATGTGTGTGTGTTTGTGTAACAGCAAGGTCACAGACACTGCATGTCTCTGGGGTGATTTAAATGCTCACCTCCGCACACACCCAGTGGGACACAATGACTCATGAATGGAAGTATAATTCAGGTAATATCTTCACACCTGCTGAGCTGCATACCAATTACCCAGCAGCCTCAACACACACAAACAATCCTTCTTATTGCAGCTGATGTTTCCATAAGGTTTTAATAACACCACAGCGACAAGCAATATTGCGGTTATGATGGAGGAAACATCATCCAAAACTCACTCATTATGAGCTCATAAGGTTCATCCCTTTTTCATTGGGTTTAATTGTCAGATGAATGAATGGATGTATCAAGAAAATTATTATTAATTAATCATCATCATCATCATCATCATCCATCATAAATAATCATCATCCTCACCTATGTAGCACTTTTTTCCATTTTGGGTAAAAAATCTAAAAATTTTCAGCACATATTTGTGATAAAATTTCTGCTTTGGGACAATGACCATTGTTAAAAGTGCTATACAAATAAATAAACTGAATAAAGAACATAAATGCACAAAAATTACCGCAAATAATGAACAAAAATGTGTTTGTTTTGCTACTAAAACTTTCACTTGGATCATTACCAGGAGTAATTAATTAATGTACCTTTAAGGGGGCTTTTACACTGGCAGTTTAGTCCAAAATTTGGTTTGCATGAAAGATTGGTAATGTGAAAGCTGTCATGAGTACAAGGAAGCACACCATGGTATCGAACCCACAACAATATATATATATTTTTTCACACTGGGCACATTCGCTGTGGTCCTAATCCGAGCGCGACAGACTCACTTGATTCTATCGAACCCCGATGCATTTGATCTATATGTCATCACAAACGCACATGGAGAACACAACACAACTCACCATATATATGGTGAGTTGTGTTGTGTTCTCCATGTGCGTTTGTGATGACATATAGATCAAATGCATCGGGGTTCGATAGAATCAAGTGAGTCTGTCGCGCTCGGATTAGGACCACAGCGAACGTGCCCAGTGTGAAAACCACCTGTGTGTGAGTGTGTGTGTGTGTGAGTGAATTTTGCTCTTCACTCAGGCACAGCACTCAGACAAAGTCGGACAAGGTCAGACATGCGGTGTACCTGATTCAGACTTTTCTGATGCAATTGCTGAATTCTCATGAGGTTCCTACCAAATTAATTACATTACATATGTTTTCTGTAACAGTGCTTTGAAAATCAAAAAGCTCTTTGACATTGAGAGACCATCCCTAGATAAAGTGGCATACACAATTTAGCTAGTGCAAAATAGATTAAAGCCAAATTCTCAAGGCTGTGTATTTGATTCTCATTGATAAATACAGTATAACCTTTAACAATTTCCCTCAGGATCAGTCAATTATACAGTGAGGTCCAAAGGTCTGAGAGCACTAGTGAAAATGGTTCTATTTTACATTCTTTTCTAATTTAATGCAACAATTTTCATTAGAAATTATATTATTGACAACACCTTGAGTGAAAAGTACCCACCCAGCAAAACGACGTCTCAGCAGCGTTGAGACTGGGTTGAGTCTTTTTTTCAGGTCGTTGAAAAGACCCCTAGAAAAGTTTCCACGACTTGAATTCAACCTAATTTCAACCACTAATTTATAATTATATATTATATTCATTATATTATTATATCATCATAATTACTCTTAAAATAAGACAATTGACAAAAGAGTACCAATTAAACATTTATTGACACGTCAGATACACGCCAGACCTTCCAGCCGCATGTTATTGTATGTACAATATAAAACACTTCAGGATTTTCTCTTAAGTAGTAAAAGCCAGATAACGTCAAAAGACTTACACGCCACTCTGCCACAGATCCACAAGGAACTTCAGTCTGTGGAAACAAAAAGAGGGAATTTCATACTAAACAGGCTGTAACTTAAATGTAAATTGTACAACTCTAAAATTGTAAAAATTGGGTAAATAAAATTACCCAGTGTGTCTCTGTCGCTCTTGGTTTCGATCTTTTTTCACTACCCCGGCCGTTCTCCTCCTCTACGCCCACCTGCAACTATTTTGACTTTTGAATTCTGAGTGACCAGTGATGTCAAAACGAGCCAGTCTGACCTTTTGTACGGCTATCACCCGAAATTCCGATCCTGTGGTTGTGCATGTGTGTGTGTGTGTCATGAAGCAGCGGGAAAATACATTCTTATGGATAAATTTTATATTAAAGATCAATAATTTACTATATAAAAAATAAATAAATAATCATGGCATATTTTAAACATTTATATTCATATAAATATATTTAAGTTTTTGAACAGCAGTGATTATGTTCAAAAAATGTTCAGAAAGACTAATGTGGGTGTAGTGTACTCAACACAACACACGTTTTCATCGCGATATAATTCTCCACTTGCTGCAATGTGATCTTATTTTCAAGGCTGTATTGGGGCTGTATGTGGTCCAAAACAAATGTCCATCTTGGGATAAATTTGGACCAAATCAGACGGACTAAACAACGCCCAATTTTCAATGACTATTTTTGGGCTAAATAACAGCCATGACGGGCCAACTAGAAACAACGTCCATGGACGTCTGGTGGTTGGTGGGTAGAATCTTTGAAATATTTACATGAATTTCAGAGTTTCTTAGTATTTGGTACGTCCCCTTTTTGCTTTTATGACAGCGTGCACTGGAGCTAGCATGGACTGGAGCTGGCAAGTTTGTGCAAAACCTTATGATACATTTTAGATCAAATCCATCGGAGTGTCGTCTGAACACGTTTCAATAGAAGAGATTAGGCATGAGGCCTTTTGTACAAAGCAGTTAACATCGTCAATATCATTCATTTGTCTTACATTTAAACAGGGACCTAGAAATAGTGCAGAATCTTGAATATTAAATATTCAAGATATTGAACATTCACTTTCTTTGTTTTAAATATTTTAAAATTCTCAAACCTTTTTTTTATTTCCAATTTCACGTGAAAATTGTACATAGTCCGAGACTAGCATGTAGATGAATAAGGGTTGTCAGTGTGATTTATCTCGGTGAAAAATTTCTTCTCTGCTTGAACTTCACATAACCCAAATTTGACTCCATCACATTTACGAGCTGTTACATGATGTTATGTTGGCACCAAGCTGGTAGTGAACCATTTCATAACTGCTGGAGTAGCTCACCTGCCGTAAAAACACTTTTGTCCTGTCACAGTTATAATATACGCATAGAGAGTGAGAGAGCGCATAAGGGAAAGAGACAGAGTGAGGAGAAAAAAACCGAAGGTGTGAAAGCTAATGTGTGCATTATGTGTAAAAGCCCATGCGCTTATTTATTTGCTCAGTCAGGTCTAATGTTTAAATGTGTGTGCTTTAAAGATATGTTTGATCCTGAGAACTTCGCAGCACCGGTGGAACACTCATTAGCAGGGCTGTTTCAAAAAGACAACTTTTACAAATAACAAGCTCATTTACGAGAAAGCCAGAAAGGAATAAAAGCGCTACAGACAGCCATTGCATTTTTTTTTAGAGCACATGGACCACTACACAAGCTTTTCTGCACCTCTTCCTATTTAGAATCCGCCATGCTGTAAAGCTGTTAGACTGTGAATTAGCTAACAGCAACACTTTTATGGCTACTCACACAGCATTCAGTTGCTATCGCTTCCATCTGACTGTTATCAGACATTCATTAAGCAGTCCCTCCAGGATTTCATGATTTTGTGAAATTAACACAAAATCAAGTAAACTCCACAATATTCAGAGAAGCTTGCGATATTTTTTAATTACCGGGCACTATCCACTCATCTCAGAATATGATTGGAGAGATGGAAAAGGAGAAAAGGACAGGAGCACTAAGGAGGTGTGTGTAACATAGCCACATATTTGTAATAAGATACATTAGAACCGTATGTAACTATTATTAGTAATATTAACAAGTTTTGTACGATGGATGCTCAAGTCCTTTTCAAAAGCCATTTTACCCATTCACCCAAGTGATCAACTGAACTAACTGCTTTGTGGCAATCAATATAGCTAGCTAACTGAATTGTACCACAATTCAAAAGACTGAGCTCTGTTACACATGCTGAGGAAACTGGCTTGGCATTCCTCTTGTTTTTGTCTGTGCTTACATGTTGCAGGTCTGCATAGTGGGCACGAATCTCCATTTTACAGTACCTGCACATAGCTTTACAGTACTTTGATCACTCACCACTCTACCTATCCAGTCTTTAAAGCTTTAAAACAAGTAGTTTTTTTTTTTTTTCAAACGACTTGCATAAAAAGAAGCCCAAAGTCACGTATTATAAGTGGACTTGGCAGCTCTGACCTTATCTAGCTACAATTTCCTAGCAGTTTAGTTAGCTGGCTAGCATAGCTGACTGCAGTAACCAGCTCATGTTAGCTTAGACGTTTAGTATCAAAACTTACTAACTAGCAGAAACTAGCAAATGAGACATTGTTTTCAACCCTTTTTGAAATTTAAAAAAAAATAAAAAAAATCGTAAGTGAGATTAAAACAGTGTACTGACATTTTGTTCTCCAATTTTAATCTGAAGTTGTTGTGTTTTTCGTTTGTTCCTCTGTACCTTATTTACAATATTGGGATCTGCATGCAGTGCTTGGTTGCACAGCTTCCAAAGCTACTTTGCTAATTGCATTCTCCTCATATATCTTGCACAAGACCAAAAGAAAGACGGGTCTGAGTGAGTCAGTGTTTTACTTTCACATCCTTCATTAATATAAAACCCTTCAGCTGAAATGTGATGAATCACAGTGTGACACAATTCCAGTTGTGTTTTTATTCATAGCTGACTTTTTTTGAGCTGAGTGATGAAGTATAATTTAAAGGAATGGGCTGTTTGAAAACTAGGACTGCTATACAAAAATTATTGTGGGATTCACTGCTCTTTTCCAAAGTAATGAGGAAATCACTTCATTAATGAATTTTATTACATTTCTGACTGATTCATAGGTTCTCAGTCTTGGAGTTTGCCTGAGATGCAGGTGATTTTCCACAATTTTCATGAAGTTCTATGTAAATAAACTTGACTTATGGAATATTTTCCAGCAATAATTCCAATTTTCTTGAACATATTGCATTAGCCTTTGTTTTTTATTCCTTTATTTTGAAGTCCTCTTCAGTCTATTTTACACCAAACCATAGCTGCACCATGTCCAATACACTCCCATGTTAGTTGAAGTGCAAACAACCCTGCTGAACAAAAAAAACAAAAAAACAATAGAAATCCTCATAGAATTTGTAATGGTTTTAATGGTTATAATGGGAATTATATTGGTTTTAATGGAAACTGTAATGGTCCTCTGTGGATCTCTACTAGTAATTTGTTGCCTTCTATTGGTGGGATGTTATGTCTAGTGTATACCATTAAGGACCAATAATGGTAATGGTTTTAATGGTTAGCTGATGGTTTGTAATGGTATTTGTAGTAGAAAACATTAGAATTTCTGTGATGGTTTCTATTGGGTTTTTTCATCAGGGAAGTAGAGTCCTGTTGGTTTTTCTGTGGTTCCTATATAGAAATGCTACAATATTTGTGTAATTATTGCAGGGTATAACCTAAAATGTTTGCAGTTCATACCCAAAATGGCACAATTGATATACAGTATGGCACAGTGCATAAAGGTGAAGATCTCTTTGGATTTACAAACCTTATGCAATCATATACAGTGGTGATGCATGTTTATATGGCTCTGGTGATCAATACAGATACACTATATGGCCAAACAATTTTGGACACTTTACCATCACACCCATATGTGGGTCTTCCCCAAACTGTTGCCACAAAGTGTGACGCACACAATTGTCTAGAATGGCTTTGTATGCGGTAATATTAAGATTTCCCTTCACTGGAACTAAGGGGTCCAAACATGTTCCAGCATGACTATGTCGCTGTGCACAAAGTGAGGTTCATGAAGATATGGTTTGCCAAGACTGGAAGGAGAGTGGAAGAAATCGAGTGGCCTGCACAGAGCCCTGACCTCAACCCCACTGAACACCTTTGGGATAAACTGGAATGCTGACTGCACACCAGACCTTCTCACTCAACCACAGTGCCGGACCTCACTAATGCTTTTGTGGCTGAATGAACACAAATCCCTACAGCCACGCTCCAAAATCTAGTGGAAAACCTTTGTAAATTATGAATGTAATCCAGATGTTTGTGTACACGGCTGCATATGGCTAAGTATATAAACAATTTGAAATTATGCGCGTTTAATTCATATTCTTTCTTATAGAGCATGTTTGATTTAGTTTACTTAATATATTAACTAACAACCATGTACTAACATGTACTTAAGGTGGTCATTATTCATGCATGAATTCATAAGACACACGTCCCCGCAGCCACACTCCAAAATCTAGTAGGAAACCTTCCCAGAAGAGTAGAGGCAGTTTTAGCAGCATAGAGGGGGGCTAAATCTGAAATGGGATGCTCAACAAGCACATATGGTTGTGATGGTCAAGTGTCCACATACTTTTGTCCATATAGCGTATTTCCAAACAACAGAATGCAGAAATAATATTCCATGACCCGGTGTGAAATGGGCTTCCACTGTTGATTATTTTTCTTATAACAGGCTGCCCTGTCATGTTTTATTCCTTATATAACACATCATGAATATTCAAGAAGTAGACCTATACAGTAATTCTGTTAGGTTCTCTCTTTCTCCCGCTCTCGCTACGCTGCAAAATAAAGCGTAGACTACTTCCGCATTCCGAGGAGCGCATTCCGCCTCCTGTCAGAAGGACTCTCGTTTTGTTTACCCTGGCCATGTGCTTGTGTTATTGTGTTCACGTCATGTGTCTGTCCCCGCCTCCTTGTTTCCTCATTGGTTCGTCATTCATTCTGTGATTATGATTTTCAGGTGTCTGTGATTTGGTGTTTGATTTCCGTGTGTTTAAATGCCCCGCGCTGTTTCCGCTTCCTCGCGGTGTATTAGTTTAGTTTAGATTCCGTAGCGTTTGGATCCGTGGTCTTTTGTTCCTATGTCCGTAGTTCCTAGATTAGCGTAGCTTAGATTAGATGTGTATTAGTTTAGATTCCGTAGCGTTTTGATCCGTAGTCTTTGTTCTTATGTCCGTAGTTCCGAGTTTGTGGTTCCCAGACCACTTCCGCGTTTCGAGTTTTTTCCCTGTGTTTTTGGATAACTGCTCTTTCTCACTTTCTTTGTATTTGTGGATTACTGCTCTTTTTCGTTTATGAAAATAAACTCTACTGCATTAACTGACGTCTCCCCAGCTCATGCATCCTGACTACTCTCCCCTGACTCTTCAGCCTGCAACCGGCTCAACATAACAAATTCCAGCCCTAATGAAAATGAGTTGGCGGTGGGGGGGGTGGGGTTTCGAGAATTTTGGTCCCTAAAAATGGAGCCACTGGCCAAAAAAGGGTAAGAACCCCTGGTCTCATTCTGTTGTTTTAAATGCATTTTGGGTGCCAAATTATGTGCTAATGAATCCACGCTTATTAGACTGTGTTTGGCTGTGCATTCATGCTCTAAATTAGCTTCATTTGTTTGCTTTCAGCTTGATATTACTTAGAGCTTAGCACTGATGCTGAACATGAATGCTTTTTATAGAGATCTGTCATAAACCCACAGAAGCTTGTTAAATTAAAATGACCAAAAAAAAAGTGTGTATTTTAGTAATCAAGTTTGATAATGGAAACATTAGCATTGCAGTACATCTGTATGCATGTACGTGTGTTATGTATAGCCGGTGCAGGCTGAAGAGTCAGGGGAGAGTAGTCAGGATGCATGCGCTGGGGAGACGTCAGATAGTGCAACAAAGTTTATTCTCACAAACAAAAAGAGCAGTAATCCACAAACACTGAACTCGGGGGGGAAAAAAAGCAGTAATCCAAAAGACAGGGAAACAAAACACTCGAAACTAAGAAGTGGTCTGGGAACCACAAACTCGGAACTACGGACATAGGAACAAAAACTATGGATCAAAGCGCTACGGAATTTAAACTATTACAGAGCTAACCTAAACTAATACACCGTGCCGAAGCGGGCATAAACAGGGCTTTAAGTAGCAGAGTTCATTAACACTTAACAAGATTAGATCCGTGACACCTGGAAATGAACATCACAGATTAAACTAAGAACCAATGAGGAAACACGACATGACGTGAACACAATAACACATGCACATGGCCAAGGTAAACAAAACGAGAGTCCCTCTGACAGGAGGCGGAACGCGCTCCGTGGAATGCGGAAGTAGGCTACGCTTCTTTTTGCAGCGTAGCGAGAGGGAGAGAGAACCTAACAACGTGTTAATGTGTTAGTGTTACCGGCTGGTTGATGACATATTAGCTATGTCTGAGAGTGTCGGGTGTCAAGCACTCAGCAGTTAGCAGAAGCCAGGAGTCAGATCGTAATGAATGGGAGCAAGTGCGGGTAATGATGATGAGCATAAACGTGAATGAAAATGGGAATTATGCTGTGTTGTTGGTGGGCTGATAAACCCCACACTCCGTACTGTAATAGCCCTGCTTCCAGCCACACCATGCACTGTGAAACACCATCTGTCCAACTCACACTTCTCCAAATGACAGTAGAAGCTCTAGGGACTGAATTTCAGGCTTCCACTGCCTTGGAAATTGATTCCTGAAAAATATGTGTGTGTGTGGAGAGAGAGAGAGAGAGAGAGAGAGAGAGAGAGAGAGAGAGAGAGAGAGAGACCATGTCTATTTAATTCAAGGTCAAAGATTAAGTTATTGCCAAAACATACAGGTGCAATATCACATGGTAATGAACCGTTGAGTCACTGGGTCTGTGCTGATAAGAATTTTTATCTGGTGGCCTCTGATATCTTCATGGAATAATGCAGTATTGATTGGATGATGAGATTAAGAAGAGAATTGTGCTGGAATGCGGTGCTCTAAATCATCTCCAGACAGTATCTATGAGGTAAGATTAGTTTATCGTAATTCAGTTATATCCATGGACTGAATGGGGACTGAATGAAAAATATCTTAAATGCTGTCTATAGTCTTATCAAAGAGCAGCACCATGAGGTTTGGTGTTACCGTATCTATCGCCTATCAGGTGTTAACACGTACCCTTGAAATTAAGAACTAGACTTTTAAACAGCTAACTTCTCATGGGTAGTCTATTGCAGTTATCCCATATATGTGACCAGGTGAGTCATTTAGCCTTGGAGAGGAGTCGTAGTAATTTTCACAGGATGTTTAACAATGCCACCAAGAAAACTGCTCCCTTATATACAATAACAGTACATGAATAATCATGCACTAATACCTGAATTAATACTTACTTAAATATGAACTAATGATTAGTTAAGGCATGTACTAATCACAAACTAATGAAGAGCTAACCTTAACTATGACATGAGTCTTATGAATTCATGTGAGAATAACGACCACCTTAAGTACGTTAGTACATGTTTGTTACTTAATGTACTAATTAACACATAGGGTTATTTAAGCTGCTGCATACACAAACATCATTGTATGGCGCTGGATTACTTTCCTAATTTACCTTGATTATACTTATCGAACATAGAAAGACGCATTAATAATAAGGAGGATCATTGTAAGTTATGAAAGTAATCCAGATGTTTGTGTACGCAGCTGCATATGGCTAATTATATAAACATATTTTAACTTATGCACGTTTAACTCATATTCTTTCTTATAGAGCATGTTTGATTTAGTTTAATTAATATATTAACTAACAACCATGTACTAACATGTACTTAAGGTGGTCGTTATTCACACATGAATTCATAAGACTCACGTCATAGTTACGGTTAGCTCTTCATTAGTGCGTGATTAGTACATGCCTTAACTCATCATTAGTTCATATTTAAGTAAGTATTAGTTCAGGTATTAGTGCATGATTATTCGTGTACTTTTATTGTAAAGTGTTACCGATAATAGTTATGTAAGTTTTAAAAAATGATGAGGTGTGCTGTTAGAGGAAAATAATCAACAACAGGGTGGGAACGGTATCTCCGGCCGCATCACACTACCCTGGCGTTGATTAATTTCCTATAATAGCACATCAAGAAGTGTTCTGTTCCTCTTATAGCACAGTAATTTGTCAGTGCTACCAATATTTTTTAATTATTAAAAAAACAAAACACACATTGTATTACTATCCATTTATAGTTACATGTAATGTTGTGGAACACAATGTCTGCAGAACATCCAATACCATAACTTCTGTGTAACAGCTTTAAACAGTCAATCCCTCATCAGCTACTTTCTAAATTTAATGACTAGGAACTGCACAAGCACTGTTACATTAAAAGAACATTTTAGTTGAATTATTTATTAGTACAAAATTTAGGAATTATGCCCAGTGTAGGTCAGGATCGTGTCTCATGGTAAAAAATATGAGAAAGAATGAACAAAGAATTTCAGATTTTTAACATTTAAAACTAAATATTTATGTATATCTGTTGAATCTGATTCTCTCGAGTATTACATAAGAGTTCTGTTTGTGATCGCACAAAAACAGCTCCACAGCACTGAATCCATATGCAAATATTATATGCTGTGGTAATCAGAACTACACGACTGAACTTGCATGTTAAACCATATAGCTAACTTATTTAAAGTTACTAATGAACAAAATCTTGTGACAAATGCAAGTTTACTAGCAGTTAACTAGCCAGCTAGCTATGGTGCTAATCTTATCTACAGTACAGTTTAATGATTGTCAGATAGCTTAACAGCTTAAGCAAGGTATTGGAGAAAAGGGTTGGGATGGCTGGAAAACATGTGGGTGTTTACAATTTGTATATTCATACATATTCATAAACTGTGGCATTTTTAATCAGGGTAAAGGTTTAGAGATGTTTATTGGCCAGTTTATTACTCAGCCTTGATTATTTTCATTGTATCTCTCCATGGCCATGCATGGTCTTGGCTGTGAGTTATGAGCAGGACAGACTGGAATGAATGGGACAGACAGTGAGTCGAGTTCCTCTTTCACACATGATAAATGTGTCTGGACACCTTCGGCATGCCGCTTCCCGCACTCGTCCCTGCTCTGCAGGTCAGCCAAAGACATCTGCCTCTGACACTTCACTTCACGCTCCATCTCTTTTCGTGCTCGGATCTGTCATGACTTGTTACATGCAGGGAAGGTTGTCTTATGGATGGCAGGCTGGTTTAGAGGTCATTGTGCATTTTTCTTTCAAGGAGAGTTTTGAACCATTTTTATTGAGCTGGACCTTCAAACTGCACTGTAGACCTTTCATTATGTCAGTACTTGCCATTTGACTAAGCAGCGGGCATGATGGCATACTACAGTTTGCGTTACATTGTAAACAGTGATAGTAATAAAGATTTATGAAAAAAATGAGGATACATAGGTACTTAACCACAAGCTAAACTCACTTTCCCTTCCGAGCCCTTTCTGCTTCCTAAACCCTAAACACCTATAGCTAAAAAAAAAATTTAAAAAAAAATTATTAGACTATTGGAATGAACACAGATTTTAAGAATAAGAAACAAGAAAGGAATTCCAAATCTTATCAAATTCCCAATGATTATCTTTGAAAACATATTAAATTCTCTCAGTTCTGTAAACTGATGATTTGATGCTGCTCTGCCTTTCTTCAGAACTTGAGAATAATTCTTCTGTCTAATTAATTAATAACATTTAATTTAAGTTTTTTTAGTGAGCCACCCTAAATTTTAACAGATTTTCAAATGCGTGAAACATGGCTTCAGCATAGACTGGTGGTAAAAACAGTCAGTCTGTCTAAAGGTGTCTAAAACCGTGCTAGGTAAAGGCTGGATTGTACTTGATTTTAACTATGCAAGATGGCTGCCACACATATCCACAAGTATAGCATCATATGACATATGTGTCCACCTCTAACTAAACAAACTACGGCCTTGTCACAAATCACATACTTATGTACTATTCTATACAGGTGTTAATTACTGGTTTTCCTATTACGTTTAGTATTTGAATTTTAAAAACCTCTCATGTAGCCTTTAAACCTACTGAAAGGTCTGTTCTGCATACTAGTCTTTTCTAGATTATTAAATAATTGAAGGTAAGGTCAGAGTTTTCTATTTGAGATGCAGCTCATGACAATCATGACGACAGTGGAATTTTTAAAAGCGAAACATAGCTCCTCAATGTGTTTAAACTAGCTGCAGGAATATCTGGTCACTCCCTGCATGAATACAGTACAATCTCTTGTATTCTTCACATGTCTGGGCTGTGGGGTGAGGTGGCTAGCTGAAGACGTTTCTCATGAAAAAAAAAAAAAAAACAACTAAAAACTAACCTAAATTTTGCCAGAGCCTTGTGGCAAAAGGTGTTAACGTCGGTGTGCCAGAAATGGCTAAACATTTTACAGTTCCACTTGGAACAGGGATGTTTTGGCTCCGATGTGTGTTCTAGTAGATGTCACTTTTAATCCTCCAGATTTGCATAAGATACGCATGCGAGTGTGAAACAAGCATAAGCCTAAAGAATTTGGTTTGCAACCAGGTGTCAAAAAGTCCACGGTGTTCCTGCTCCACGGTATGAATGAAATCTTTTTCCCATTTCACTTTTGGGCGTAACTATTTCTTTAAAATGTGGTTAAGATATTGGGAAACATATTTCAGTTCAGGAAAGCCTGTAGTTTTTAGAACTATATATACAGTACGTGGTAGAAAATGGCAAAGTTTCACCACCTGGTTATCTGCTAATTTAGGGTTAACCCTAACCCTAACCCTCTTATATTCTTAGGCCCCAAATCACCTGAATAGTGCAGCTTACAAGTGGGAGAAGGATCTCTGCAATGAATATATAGAGGATCTACTTTCATATGTAACTGATTAAGGGAGTCTCACTATAAGATATTATACACACTACACATGACCCTCGTCATAATGAACAAAATCAGTCCTACTATATCACCTTTATCTGTGAAATGCCATACAGACTTAGGGACCTACTTTCATTACTTTTGGAAGTTCAGGTACAGTACTGTGCAAAAGTTTTAGGCACATGCAAAGAAATGCTGTAGAGCAAAGATGCCTTCAAAATTAAATGTTTCTACATTTAAAAAAAATACCGTAAAGGGCAGTAAACAGTAGTAAATGAAACAAAGTCACTATTTGGTGTGACAAAAAAATAAAAATCTCTGGTACAGTTTGTGCAGTTTTATAAGGAAATGAGCTGGTAAGTTTTATTGAGCATCTTGCAGAACCAGCCACAGTTCTTCTGGAGACTTTGACTTTCGCACTCGCTTCTTATTTTTGCAGCAAAACCCAGCAGCCTTCATTGTGTTTTTTGTGTGAAAAGTGTCTCTTACGTAATATGCTGCTTTCGTTAATGACATACAAACATTTTTCTGTAACATTTAATTTTGTGCTAGAAAACTAATGTTCGGGAATCTAAAATGTTTTTGTACTGACTCGATAATGTACAAGTCATAAAATAAAAAATCTATAACAAAGTTTGTGCTAAAAAAAAAAAAATAGGGTGCCTAAAACTTTTGCACAGTACTGTACATATCCAGATTTTGGAATTTTACCGCTCAGGAAATTATCATCACGTTAAAAGTGAAAAAGGATCCAGGCACTTTTCTGTTGGGTCTCCCAATAAAAACACAAATACAATCACTGAAACACTCTAATCTCATTAGGTTTCAAACTGCTGGATAAACTACTACTTCTGGCTAGGAAATGCATTCTTAATAAATGGATGAAGGACACTACCCCCTCTGTTACTTAGAGATTTTTTTGCTGTGCTCCCTCTTGAGAGAATGCCTTCTGTGCTCATAGGCAATGATCAATCATTTCTGGCAATATGGAGTCCATTCATAGAGCACCCACCATCAGAGGTTAGAAACACCATATTGAAAGGCTAAGGCTCACTGCGGTGGAACCCTCTCTTGGGTGAATGCTCCAAGGATAATTTCAAACTTTAAAACATCTGGGTGTGTCTTTTTCTTTTCTTTCTAGAGGATGGTCTTTGTAACTTGTGTATGTAGTTGTTTTTCTTGTTGTTTGATTTTCTCTAGGTGCCTTGTCTCAGTTTGTGGTATCTATGCTGATATTATTTTGTGAAAACTGATAAATCATCAACTAAAGAAAAAAATCACCATGTGAAGGATTGTCCCAGGAAGCTGAACAAAAAGCGTCCAACTTAAATTTAAATTTTAAAATGGAAGACAAAAAAAGGACAATATAAAGAACTACCACTCGTGCCCTAAGCCATCTTGGTGCTACCTTTTTATTGTGTCCTTTGTATCTCTCGTTGTCGCTTTATCTTGTGCTGTCTCTGTCCTCTACAATCAATTTATTGAGGTATGTTCCTTTTCTTCGTCTCCCTTCCACCCATGCCATGCTATCAGGCAGGTAATTGAAGTGTAAATCCACCCATTGCTGAGCAGTTCATGCTGAATCAGTGATCTGCAGTGAGCAGTGGCCGAATATGTAAAGAAATGTGAAAATGAGAGGGCTCTTAGCTGCATGTGCTGCATGGACGGACATACAGTATACTTTACAGACAGCCTCCTAGAATCACACTATTGATTTCATTGTATGTTATTCAATTTGGTGTGGGAAGCTGGTAGCCTATAAAATAACTGTGAAAAGAAGTGTGTGAAAAGAATCCTGAGTTTGAGATTGCGGTTGAGGAGGACTGTGTCTAATTTAATTTAAACTTCAGAACTTTAAAAGTTCAGCTCTGTTTTGGCTTATGTGTTTTCAAAGCAACAGAAATTCTATTAAATTTCCACACTAATCCTAAACAAAAGGACTGCGTGGACTTCTAATTCATGTACTTTATTGCTTTTTATAAACACAACATGTTTAATTCTTGACTCTGATTGGTCCATTGGAAGGTGTTTAATTTTCTATAACAGCAGCCCTGACAGCAGTTCTGGCTGCAAGGCAGATCACAGGTTTTATATTAATGCGCTTGTTCTAATACGTTATCGGTTTTATATAATGGCTAATTCACAGGGACATGAATGCCAGTCATTCCACATAATCTAAGTCTAATAATAAATGGCTTAAAATACATGCTGTTCTTTGGCTAATTAAAATGTCTGATCACGTATGTGGTGAAGTTTTCCCTGCGGAGGCTTTTATTTATCATTAGTGCTTTGTAACAGTTAGATACCGAAGCCCTAAGAGGCCATGCACGATTTAATTCTCGTGCGATCTCGACTTCATTTTCTCGTGATCTCAACACAGCAAAATAGTTGTTTTCTCGTGAGCGTAGCTTAATTTTTCTGTGTATTCAACATAACAAAATGATGTTTTTATTGTTCTGGAGGCAGCAAAAGCTTATCACAATCCGGCAGCATCGTGGAAGAGCAAATTCATTTTTACTTTGCTCAAGGACTCACTCAAGCTGAAATAGCTCTATGTCTGTCAGTGATTGACAGCTTCCACATTAGTGTCCGACACTTGAGAAGGAGGCTGTTGGGTCTACAAAGAGATAAGGTCCATCTCTACAGTGGGCACTTATTACATTTATGATGGTGATGGCAAAGATGCCAACGTGCATGGTCAACGTGCATGCAACACCAATCCATTCACAAGGCGCGAGATTTTCTCGTGATACATTTATGTTGCAAGAAAACAGCTTTTTGTTATGTCAAGATAATGAGAAAACAACTTTTATTATGTCGAGGTTATGAGAAAATTAAGTCGAGATCACGAGAAAACAAGAAAGAAAAAAAAACGTAATGAATGGCCTCTTAGGGCTTCCGTAGTTAGAGGTAAAGCTGTAACTTTTGTTTTTCCATCACAGGAAAGTCTAAGGACTGAGAATGTTGCAGTTTGTGGTTTCTTAGTATAAAGCTGCATTTTTTTCTGTATTATTAACTTCAAGAGAAACTGAAGGAAGGACTGTTTACGGCTACCAGACTGTAAGCGATAACAGGCGTTAACTTGTTTCATGGACAGTCCACAACATTAAATGTAACTGTAAATAGATGAACAGTAATATGTGCCATTCTTTAATTAAAAAAATTGTTATGGAAAAATAATCAACTTTGGAGTTACCGTTACCATGGTACCATGGAAGGTACCCCTTCGTGTCAGGACGCATGACACCACCCTGTTTTTGATTATTTTCCTATAACAGCATGCACCATTGTGTTTCATTCCTTACATGTATACAGAGAAAAATGCACCAGAGCCAATGTCTGTGCTTCCTTTGACACTTTAAAATTCATGAAAATGACCTTAATTAAGGTATCAGAATGTGGGTTATTATTAAGCAAGCTGTGAGCAATTGGGTGGTGTACGCTACCTCTTCCAGGATTCAGGGGAAAATGTAGGTTACATTTCACTGAGATCACTTATAAGGCAGGGAGTCTTTTTTCCCCTTTAATTTTCTTTCTACAGACAACTCATCTGTCACTTTATTGCTGACTATCTCTCTCAAAACTGTGAGTTTAAACAAATCTACAACTACACTTTGCTATTATGCAAAGTATCCTAATTGAGTTTTCTGTAAATCCGCATGAAAATGAAGTCAGGCCTTAGCTGTATCCCATGAGGCCAGTCCTGCGGTAGAGCACTGAGTCTGTCTGTGAGAGGGAGAGGCAAAGCTGCAGGTGCTTCTAGGTTCATCACTCTACATGAGCTTGTTGTATATACTGCTCTAGATTTCAAACCTGATTTGCAAATTCTTAATATGGTCTGGCCAAGGTTGTTTCAGGATACGGTTTGCATAATGATTAGCTGAAGCAGACGTTAGTGTTAAGTTTGATTACTGGTTGGTAGATGCAGGAGTTGGTTATGAGTAGGTTATCCATCTATCCATCCATTTTCCTACACATGGTCGCTGGGGAGCCTGGAGCCAATCCCAAGGAATTCAGGACACAACCACACACACGTTCACACACTACGGACAATTTTGGAAATGCCAATCAGCCTACAATGCATGTCTTTGGACTGGGGGAGGAAAACGGAGAACCCAGAGGAAACAGCCAAAGCACAGGGAAAACATGTAAACTCCGTGCACATAGGGCAGAGGTGGAGGTGCGAAGCAAACGTGCTAACCACTATGCCACCTAGACGAGGCCTGGCAGTATGAGCCGCGAGGTGGGAATACATCCTGGATTGGATGCCGGTCTGACATACGGTGCCATACATTCACAAACTCATTCACACCTAGGGGCAATTTATTGTTGTCAATCCAGGGAAACTGGAGAACCTAGAGGAAATCAACACAGACACAGGGATAACATTAAACTCCACACAGACAGCACTTGGACAGCACAGACAGACAGACAGTAAACCGAGCTCAGGATCGAAGGTGAACATGTTAATGTTTCTATGGTAACAACTCATTCACAGGAACTTATATTATGGATGCTGCACATAATCCAAGGCAAATAATACAAGTATTTTTAAAAAGTGCTTTCTATAAGGAGGCTTTTATTTACCATTTATGGAAGGAGTCTCCAGTGTCAGTGCTTTGGAACAGTCGGTATGTTTTGCGCTGTGGGAGAGTCTTTCACTTTCCGGTTTCTCTGGAACTTGATGAGCTTTTTTTTTGTTTTTGTTTTTGTTTTATTAACTTCAAGAGAAGAGAGAAAAAAGAGAGGCTGATGGGGGAATGACTGTTTATAGCTGCTATAATGGTAGTGATAACAGGAACTAAGTTTCACAACATTAAATGTAACTACTGTATAAATGGGTAAAAAATTACGATGTGTCCTTCCTTAATAAATAATAAAGAATCCACCTTGTCGCTGATTATTTTCCTATAACAGCATACCGCGTTGTCTTTAATTTCTTATATATTTTGTATTGGGAAGGCCAAAAAATGTAGGATGGGTTTACAATATGATTCGATAAGGTTGGGTTTACAATATGTTTAGGTTTATGGCATTACTGGATACGATTAGATTTAGTACATGATTGAATTTATGAAATGATGGGATAAGGGTAGGACTAGGTGTAAGGCTGAGATATGCAGACTATACAGTATGCTTTGTGGGTATATGGACTAGATTCAATTCATAGTGCATTGGGCTTATGTGAATGTTCATGACGATTGGATTGGTAATCCAATTCAGTTCAAATTTGAAAGCAGCATGTGTGCATAGCTAAAACAAAAAGTGTCTCTAGATTAATATATATATATGACATAATAAAAAGTATTGATTTCCCAAGAATAATATATTTCAGCAGATTATTGCTCTATATTGCTTTGTTTGTAACATTTTGTAATTACTGCACAGATTCTAAGAGCTGCTCTGAGGACTTCTCTGTGCTTTCATGTTTAAGGATTCAGTGCATGAGTCTTTTGCATGCTTTATGTAAGCTTCAGAAAAGTGTGATAAGGGATTAGGAAATGCCTTAGTAAAAGCTAGTGGATAATAAAGACCATAGAAAACACACTCTTTTTGACTCTGCACTCAATTGCCTGGGGACAAAACATCCAAAAATCACTGCATGGCTGGCTCCGGGATTTTGTGAGATCTTTGGGTAAATGCTAAAATGTTCTGGGCTGTTTGTCTCTGGTAATAAAGGTCTGAACCACTGCGAAACCTTTTTCAAATTGATCCACCATTACTCCTCTTCTCTTCAACCTTTATGAGACATCAATGCATTTTTTTTTTCACCTTTTACATATTGACTATGTATCTGTCTCTAATGCAGTTTGTATCTCTAGATTCTGTACTTAAATACCTGCAATATTTATTCTTCTGAGAAAGCTGGCTTGTGATGGACTTTGAGAGAGTGAGGACAGAGAAGTGGTTGTGATGACAGATATCCAGGAGAATATGTTCCCATAGGTGTAGTGTACTAAATGTCTTCTTATAGAATGTCTTGTAATTTTCTTGCCAATTGGTCGACTGGCATCATAAATCATTTGGGAAGTAAGGTGAAAAAAAAAAAACCTTCAGGTTCTTCAGTTTGTCCCTTTCTTATAAGCTTTTCATTTCTATGCAAGAACTCTTATTGAGGTGTCCCAGTATCGAAGTATAATAGACTCCACATTGCATTGCACCATTCTCTGCCTCGTCCCTGGTCATTATTTTATGTAATCAGGATACTTCATTGCACAGTAGCTTTTTTATTTCATACTTTTTAGAATGAATTATGGCTTGATAGGATTAAGCTTGTTGGAATACCGCGTAGGTACCTACTGCAAATCGGTGACAATCTGATTCACATAGTCTGTTCCAGCATGTTGTTTTACATTCTCATAAGGCTGTACAATTAATCATATCTTCAATTATTCATACATTCATACATCTTCAGTAAGTGCTTCAACCTGATCAGGGTCACAGTGGAGCCATAGGCAAACCCGGGATCACTGGGCACAACGCGGGAATTCACTCTGAATGGGCGGCCAACAAAGCCACCATTATCACACACATTCACACCTAGGGGCAAATTTAGAGTCGTCTGTTGGCACATTTTTGGGACACAGACCATAACATGAGCTCAGGATCGAATCAGGGACCTTAAAGCTTTGAGGTGAGCGTGACACCCACTGTGTGACCCATTGTGCCACCCACTTCTTCAATTAATTAAGCATAACAATATTGGGGGGCATGGTGGCCTAGTGGTTAGCAGGTTTGCCCCGCACCTCCATGAGGCTCAAATCCCGTCTCTGCTCTGTGTGTGCGGAGCTTGCATGTTCTCCCCATGCCTTGGAGGTTTCCTCTGAGTACTCCGGTTTTCTCCCCCCAGTCCCCAGTAGTGTGCGAATGTGTGTGTGATTGTGCCCTGTGGTGGGTTGGCACTCCGTCCAGGGTGTCCCCCGCCTTGTGCCCCGAGTTACCTGGGATAGACTCCAGGCTCCCCCATGACCCTGTGTAGGATAAGTGGTATGGAAAGGTCATAGTGATAGAAATGCCATTTTCTGTTGATTTGAAATAATAAAATGGCATTTTGGGATAGATTGTGAGAAATCATCATGATTTCAATGTCGAGCAAAATAATCGTGATTATCTTTTTAGCCATTATCGTGCAGCCTCTCCACTGAAAGATGTAACACCGTTTGCCTGTGCTCTCTCCCTGCAGTTTGACATGCAGCAGATGTCTCTGGAGGAGCTGAAACAAGTCCTGTTCCATGCCTTTCGGGACCATCTGACAATGAAGGACATTGAAAACATCATTGTGAATGAGGAGGAGAGCCTGAAGGACAACTCAGGAAACTGCCAGACTGAATTTGAGGGAGGTGAGTGGTAAAGACTGCAGGCAGGGTATTTCACCGGTTTCACAGGATCGCTGGCTGATTGTGGATCATGTTTCTTGTCTATAGCTTCAGCACACAATAAAGTGCTGCAAATCGAACACTGATGAACATAAATATGATCGTGGTTGTAACTAGCTAGCTAGTTTAAGAGAATTTGTTCTTCTGTTCATTCCAAGGCTAACCATTTTGCAGTGATTACTGGTTCTCAACTGTCCTCAGAGCAGCTGAAGAGGACATTTAACTTTTCCTATAGACTTTAACTTCTTGTTGAGAGGTATGCAACACACTTATTATAGGCTAACATCTGATAGAAATGTGTTAGCATAAGTGAGAACATATACAGTACACTGATCAGCCATAACATTAAAACCACTGACAGGTGACGTGAATAACATTGATTATCTATTTACATCGGCACATGTAAAGGGTTGGGATATATTAGGCAGCAAGTGAGCAGTCAGTTCTGTTGATGTGTTGGAAGCAGTAAAAATGGGCAAGTATAAGATTTTGCGACTTTGGCAAGGGCCAAATTGTGACGGTTATATGATTGGGTCAGAGCATCTCCAAATACGGCAGATAATGTGGGGTGTTCCCGGTATGCAGTGGATAGCACCTAGCAAAAGTGTTCCGAGGAAGGACAACCGGTGAACCAGTGACAGGGTCATAGGAGCCCAAGGTTCATTGATGCACATGGATGGAGGGAAGGCTAGCCCGTCTGGTCCGATCGCACAGAAGAGTTAATGTAGCACAAATTGCTGAAAAAGTTAATGCTGGCTATGATACGAGGGTCAGTCAGAGTGGCCAGGCTGACCCCTGTCCTTCGCCGAAAGGACATGTGCGAATGGGCATGTGAGCATCAGAACTGGACCATGGAGCAATGGAAGAAGGTGGCCTGGTCTGATGAATCACAGCACACCTTCAGAAGTCTTGTGGAGTCCATGCCTCAACGGGTCAGAGCTTTTTTGGTGGCACAAGAGGGACTTACACAATATTAGCCAGATGGTTTTAATGTTATGGCTGATCAGTGTAAATGTGTTTGTTTTTTTTAAGGCTGTAAACAACAAAACCTTTTTTTATTTAGACTATCTGTAATTTTGCTAGTCAAATCAGATTGCATGCTGCAATAATGTTAGCTGATCAGGTTAGGCTACAAGCTCCTTAGATGGTTATAAATCAACACTTAATGGTAGTTAAACATTACTCTTGAATAACATACTACAAGCGTGATAAATAAAGTGCATTATTAACTAATCATGTAAGGTAATTCAGAAAATCAACTGGTAACTGCCTTTCCCCTTAGCTTGAGAGAGATAGAGATAGCCTTTTTTACTTTCTCATGGGTGATTAAAAAGTAAGGGTCAAACAGAACAAAAACGTCTATCATGCGCAGAAGAGAGAACGTTTTTTTTTACAATGAAACAGTGATGTTTACACCATGCAGTGGTGCTATAGGTGTTACGGCATTTAATTTCTTGTTTCACGTACTCATCTGGCACCGTTCGTTCCTCCCTCTCTGCTCAGAATGCTGTTTTTTTATTCATATTCATTCATTTTGTCTGCCATTCAGATTTGCAATGGGCCAGTTGAAAATGGCCTTTGGTTTCACTCTGAACATTACAGTAGATGAATAAGACGTAAACTAGGCCAAATGTAGCAGGAGACAAGAGATCAGAGACACAAATGAAGGGAAAGAATCATAACGTGATCTATTTCCTCACAAGGACGCATAAATAGCCCTGGTTTTCCTCCGTATTGGAGAAGTAGAGAAAAAAAATGAATCAGGTAGAAATGAAAGAAAATCCCCTGGCGAGAATGAAAGGGAGGCGCAAATCTGATTCCTTAACCAGAGAGGTAAATTAGGAGCGGATTTGTAGATACACTTCCAGTCCCTCTCTCAGAGCTCAGGAGAGACACAGATGGGCCAATCTTCTACTTTTTTTCAGCCTCACAGACAAGAGAGCAGCAGAGGTATTTTAGCTTGCCTACAGGTGAGTGACACTAAGTAAAACTAAGTAGCTGTTACCAGTTGATAAAAAAGCTTCATCTTGGATGCTAGGCTGTGGTCTGAACTGAGGAATATTATGCAGGGCAATTCGAAGGGGAACACACCCATGGCAGACCCATGGTAGGGTCAATCCAAACAGAAGTGATGGTAAGTGCTTTCAGAACAGACGTTTTTGAAGGGGATCAGCATGTGTTTTTAAAGCTGAATGAAAAAATGGTCACAGCAAAAGGCGAGCTTGGCTTAGAGGTGTAATCCAATGCCATTGTCTGTATCTGTATCAGTTTAGTGCAAATATCTGTATTAGCATTCATATTTAAACCTGAAGTGGGTGTGGCCTAAAGAAGAATGGTCCACTGTGATCCTTTTTGGCAAGCTTTCTTGAAAAAAAAAAAAAACAAATAAACAAATAATGCTTCTCCTATTCATATCTGTATCTGTTTAGAGTTGTCCATTCTGAATAATGTATTCATATTCGGTAACATTCCTACTATAAATGTAGGTCAAATCTGAAACATGACATAACTGATATTTAACATGATTTCACATTTCTGTTAACATCATCTGACAACGTTTGCACATAACCATTATCTATTTTCAGTTAAAGTATTTGCACCTATGGTTGATAATTCTGTTGCCTTTAAATTGCTTTTTTGTTCTCTGGCTAATCAGCAACCAGTCAGAACTAACCTGAGCAGCAAGGAAGGAATGTGATTGGTTAGGAATTGTGAGTGTTACAACCACTAGTCACAAAGCAAACTTAATATGTTAATATGTGGTCTTTTCACAAAGTCCGACTGTCTGTTTTCACTATCAGATTCCAGCCGCACATTTGTTTCTCTTCTGTGTGACTTCTTTAGTGCACTCGAAAGGGAAGAATCGGCAAACATGCGTTCGCAAGAGCCTCATCTGTGCTTTCGCAATGGCCTTCATCATCAGCGTCATGCTCATTGCCGCCAACCAGATGTTACGTAAGGGTATGGACTAGCTCCGTCCACTGTGACCCCTGAGTGATATTACCTCTGCTTCACTTATCTAGCCAAACAAGACATACTATATCAATGAACTTCTAAATATGTCATTGATGTTTATCGCTTTGTAACTGGGTTTGCAGTGAGCAAGCGTCCCACTGTGCGGAAGACACCAGCCCACTACTCTCTGGATTTAATGCACTCTAAAGACTTCTATGCATCCAGCTTTAAAGCATATAATGAAGTACTACTTTCTCAGAAGAACTGGAGCCAACACATGGATGTAATATAAGTCACAAACTAACATGATAAAACTCTAATAACAGTTGTTTACCCTCCCTTTATCTCTCTGACAGGAAGACACAAGGGCTCCTCTCCGGTGGCCCTTTAATGCAATAAGATTTTGGCCCCCTCTTGTATTCGTGTGTGTTTTTTCTCTCTCATCAACTCCAGACTCCATCTGAAACAGGAGTCATGAGGAGGACGCCACTCACCAGTATCTCCCATCAAGTTCAGTTCATTGTCTGTATTTGAGCATGTGCATGTAAACTTGCTTCAGTCCGAATAACAGCATTAGCTTTTGCTATTGATTAAAAATGGAGTCACACAAACTGTAGTAAAGCACAGGTGATTGAAGGATGATACCACATTTTCCAGACAATAAGTTGCTCTGGAGTTCATCTATTCAAAAGGTTCATCTATGAGGAAAGTGTGGGATTCAAATATATATTCATTTTATTTCTGATACCTAGCTACAGTGTACAGGTGGTCAAGTTAACAAACAGCAGATGTGTTATTTGAATCTTTTTCTATGCAGTTCAGTCGTTACTTGCTTTTAAGTCACCAAGATCACCAACAGTTCAACAGGAAACCTTCTGTCAGACAATATTTATTTGATTGTATCTTTACAATCATGCAGATTTAGGTCATAGAGGCAACATGATTGACAGACAGGCAGAAATGCTTCCTTATCCTGATCAGTTGGATGTTGGTGGTCCACATCATTTGAATTTTCTCTCATTTACAGAGCCTGGCGCACCACAGAGACCAAGAGCTTCTCCTCTGAGCAGATATTTAATTGAATATGAGGAGAATTTATAAATCCAGGGGGCACCCCCCCCAGCATTTCCGAGTGTCTGTAGTGTGTGAATGTGTGTGCGATTGTGCCCTGTGATGGGTTGGCACCCTGTCCAGGGGGTCGCCCGCCCTGTGCCCTGAGTTCCCTGAGATAGGCTCAAGGCTCCCATGCAACCCTGTGTAGGGTGTACATTTACATTGTACATTTACATTGAGAATGAGCAGTACAGAAAATGGATGGACGGTTTTCTAAATCCCTGAGCCCACCTTTAATGCGAAACAATCAAGCAACCTGGTAGAGGGCATTTATAGTCTGGAAAATTTGGTACATAATTAAACACAGGATAATTGCCAGTACCTGTAAATGGAAAACTAATAAATAATACAAATTAACAGCTAAGTTTGTAATTGCTAGACATGATTGGAACAATGTAAAGACATGTCAGGGGTCATTCTTTCTGATCAAAACTGAGTATGAGGTCTTCTAAAGGTTTGATAAACATTTTGTCTGATTACCAGTACTTCTGCAAAAGTGTCTACGACAAATTTTTGGACTTTTTTTTGATTACTCATTCCGTTCAGACTCAGGCTCAGTGAATGCAGCATTTACATGCACCTGAAATAAACTGGTCTGTCTCTTAGCCTTGTCTTTTTTCTCCTATTACTGTATGTATGTTTCTCTGTAGTGAAAATGCTATAACTATGTTTGAATATATTTAAATGTGTCAATATTCCCTTTGCCTGTTCACTCTGTTTATGTGTAATAGTGTAACAAAGTCATGTTTTCTCATATAGCACTGCATGCATGTCTATGTATATTATGCTGTATAGCAGAACTGTCTGTTGGATGCATACCTGAATGTCTAATCCATGCATGTCAGAAACTGTTTCTACACATATGTGTAAAGCACTGGGAATGTTGTTTTTTTGTTCTTGGAAGCAATCGGCTGTCTTCCTGTCATCTCTCATGTTAGAAAAGAATTGATGAGATAATTGAATGAAATGGGCCATTATAGGTGATTTACTGTATGTAAGTAATAAAACACACCAGGGCATGCTGTTATAAGAAAATAATCAATAACAAGGTTGATTATATTGATTGGCGTTACCACCCTGAAGCGAATTATTTTCTAATAACTGCATGTTCTGAAGTGTCGTATTCCTCTTGTACAGCAGCTTGCCAACTATTACAATTTTTATTTATTAAAGTACACACCGCACTGTTTATCCATTTATATTTACAAAACATGTTAATTCCTGTTATTCCTTCCCTCACACACCTCTCCTTTTTTCTCTTTCTATAAGTTAATAAAACAAATGCAACTTGTCATGTTAGTGAGAAAGTGCAAAGCCCTCCCTCTTGTTGGAAAAGTTGCAGCTTTACCTCTGACTGTTACAAAGTGCTGACACTGGAGACTCCTTCCAAAAATGTTAAATAAACGTCTCCTCATCTGTTTATGTGGACCGTCTGCCATGCAAGTCCCTGTGTAAGTTGTTACTATAGAAACAATAACGTTAGAAAGGAGCACATTAATACAAACCTGTGATTTGCCTTGCAGCTGACACTATTGTCAGAGCTGCTGTTAGAGAAAATTAATTAATTAACACCTTCTGGCCAATGAGACTGGAGAATTCATCGGTGCTATGGTATAAGCTTCAAATAATAACTGTACTTTAGAGATCAGAGAAATGTTTAGGGGTGTAAAGATTTACCGAATATCCAAGAGAAGGCTGCACTGATGCCAAACAGTGAGAAGTCCAGCAAGGGTCAGGAGGCAATGGGCGAATGAATATGGGAAATTGCAATAGCACACGTGCATCTCTTTCTTATTATCATTAAAATATTATGTAGAAATGTTCCAGTCCCGATGAAGAAGGTGTGGCCTCTGTGCAGATCAGTTCCTTTGGAGGAAACAAGGTTATTCAACT
The DNA here is from genome assembly GCA_023630585.1 of Cranoglanis bouderius. Lineage (NCBI taxonomy): Eukaryota > Metazoa > Chordata > Actinopteri > Siluriformes > Cranoglanididae > Cranoglanis > Cranoglanis bouderius. Next base: position 20,846,331 of record CM042541.1, read on the forward strand.
GTTTCTGCACAATTCTGAATCACATTATGTCACATCAAAACCTATGTAAATTGTATTATTTAGAATTGGCAGATCTTTCCTAGAGTGGATTGTTAATGTTCAGGGGTTTTGTCTGAGAAAAGATGCACACCGCTGTTAAATGAATAAACGGTCAGTGGCTCCACCTAGTGAGCTTTGCAATCTGTGTTGTTTTTTTGTTTGTTTTTTTGTTTTGTTTTTTTGGATTGTTTTTTAGGAGAAAGCAAATATTGATCATGTGTGCATGTAGTCTACTTAAAATGACCTATATTTAGAATAATTCATTAAAACCAATAAAATATGTTTAAATTCTATCATTTCCAGTTAAAAATATAATTGTAAAATATATGCAATGTTCTGTCCATTATGATAAGGTCTATCATGTACTATTCATGTTGATGCCATGTAGTGGACTGAATGTGCCAAAATTCCAAGTGCAATAGTTTGTTTATGCCCCAGTCATTCAATTGAATCTACTCATTACTGTCAAATCTACTTCTGTCACTTTCTTCAATTACAAACACCCAGTAAAATACTTTTTTTTTTTTTTGACTTTATAGTTTTTTGAAATCATTTTCTTTACTATACTTTATTAAAGTTTTTAATTTTTTTATGAATTATTTGTTTTTGACCCCTAGGTTTTTATTATACTTTCAGGATTTTTTATCTGGTTAAGGAGACAGTGGGCTCTTGAATATAGTTTGCTCTCAATCCAGAATCCTCTCTTATAGCATGCCAAGTCAAATGTTCAGAAGAAATTTGTATTATGTAATTATTCTTATGTATATGATGTATTTTATTTTTAAGAAATGTAAGAGGGATTGCGGATATGTATAATTGTATACATTTTGCATGCAGGCTATGGATTGACAGTAAAAATTATAGCAATATGATTTTTAAATAAGAAAAACAAAACTTCTAAGAAAATATGAACGTATCATTTGTATATTGAATAAATGACCTATACAGTGAATGTGAAAATAAACACCTTGTATCAACTACAGACTGCAGACTCTTCTTTGTTCCTTTCTCTTGTATTCACTTTTTTCTTACTTCCTCGATTTTCTATGTATGTATGTATGTATGTATGTATGTATGTATCTATCTATCTATCTATCTATCTATCTATCTATCTATCTATCTATCTTTCATTCATCTTTCTATCATTCATTCATTATTGAGTTCCTATAACTTTAACATTAACCTAACTGTGAGTGGAAAGGTTAGGAATAAATAGACAAACTATTATTGTATACATTTAAATCATGTTGAAATAAATCTGAAATAAACATGTACTGAGGTGGCCCTTGGAATTTATTTTGTAGTTAAAAGAGTCCCAGATTGCAGAAAGACTGAAAACATAGTTATACACTCACCGAACTCTTTATTAGGAACACTATACTAACACTGGGTAGGGCCTCTTTTGCTCTCAAAACAGCCTCAAATCTTTATGGCATGGATTCCACAAGATGTTGGAAACATTCCTATGAGATTCTGCTCCATGTTGACATGATTGCATCATGTAATTCCTGCAGATTTTTCAGGTGCACTTTCATGCTGTGAATCTCCTGTTCTACCACATACCAAAGGTGTTCTACTGGATTCAGATGAGTGAATCCGGTGACTAGGAAGACCACTGAAGAACACTGAACTCATCGCCATGTTCATCAAAACAGTTTGAGACGACTTTTGCTTTGTGACATGATGCATTATTACGCTGGAAGTAGCCATTAGAATATGGTAAATTGTGGCCATGAAGGGATGCATATAGTCAGCAACAATACTCAAATAGGCCGTGGCATTCAAGCAATGAGTGACTTTTATTAACAGGTCCAAAGTGTGGGAAGAAAACATTCCCCACACCATTACACCACCGCCACCAGCCTGGACTGTTGACACAAGGCAGGTTGGGTCATATGGATTCATGGTGATGGTGCCAAATTCTGACCCTACCATCTGCCTCAGGAGAAATCCAGATTCATCAGAACAGGCTAAGTTTTTCCAGTCTTCAACTGTCCAGTTTTGGTTAGCCTGTGCCCACTGCAGCCTCAGCTTTCTGTTCTTGGCTGACAGGAGTGGAACCCAACGTAGACTTCTGCTATTGTAGCCCATCCACCTCAACCACTACAGAGTGGTTACCTGAGTTATTGTAGCCTTTGTGACAGCTCAGACCAATCTGGCCATTCTCCATTGACCTCTCTCATCAACAAGGCATTTCCATCCACAGAACTGCCGCTCTCTGGATGTTTTTTCTTTATTGCACCATTCTGAGTAAACTCTAGAGACTGCTGTGTGTGAAAATCCCAGGAGATCAGCAGTTATAGAAATAATCAAACCAGCACATCTGGCACCAATAATCATGTCACGGTCAAAATCACTTAGATGGCTTTATATATATATATATATATATATATATATATATATATATATATATATATATATATATATATATATATATATATATATATATATATATATATATATATATATATATATATATGCGTGTGTGTGTGTGTGTGTGTGTATGTGTAGTACTGTGCAAAGTCTTGGGCACATGCAACGAAACAAAGATGCCTTCAAAATAATGAAATAAAATGTTTCTACATTTTAAAAAAAATACAAAAAAGTACAAAAAAATGTAAAGAGCAGTAAACAGTAGTAAATCAAACAAAGTCAATATTTGGTGTGACAAAAAAATAAAGATAAAAATAAAAATAGTAGTCTCCGGTACAATTTGTGCAGTTTTATTGAGCATCTTGCAAAACCAGCCACAGTTCTTCTGGAGACTTTGACTTTCGCACTTGCTTCTTATTTTTGCAGCAAAACCCAGCAGCCTTCATTGTGCTTCTTGTCTGAAAAGTGTCTCTTACGTAATATGCTGCTTTCTTTAATGACACACAAGCATTTTTCTGTAACATTTAATTTTGTGCTAGAAAACTAATGTTTGGGAATCTAAAATGTTTTTTGTACTGACTTGATAATGTTAGAAGTCATAAAATAAATAATCTACAACAAAGTTTGTACTAAAAAAAAATATATATATAGTATGCCTAAAACTTTTGCACAGTACTGTATATATATTGTACTATGTAATAATATCCACAGTAAACATTTCTTACGCCAGGCAATGTAGTCTGTATGTGTAACGGTTTCATTGAAAACCCGGCGCATTAATACAGAATTCAGTTACTGTGGTGCGGTCACAGGTGTGATTTAAATCAGATTTTAGAACCGAAACTATCTGTTTTAAATTGATAAGTTTTCATTTAGGGGAAAGTCAGAAGGAGAGTCAGGGAGGTTACGTTTTTTGTTCTGTGCTGCTCCGTGATTGGATGAAAGCACACACGCGCTCACTTTCCGTTTCATTTTCTACATAAGAACAAGCCCCACAGTTCGGGGGATACTGAAGCCGAGGTAGGATAAAGATTACGGAACGTTATAACTAGGTGTGTTATATTTAAGCACATATATTTAAACATTTATATTCACAGCACAATTGTATTCTTTTGTCAGTGTTTTATATAAAGCCGCTTACAAGCGAGGAAGAATTCAAGCCAGGCGCGAGCGGTTTTAATCTGTAGCCTATGCGTGACGACATTTTACTGGTTTTGACTCATATTTAAACAGCACCGCTTTATTTTTCACAAATATGGCGTTGTGTATACACGAAGTGGTTGCATTAAAACATAAAGACAAGTTACGCTACAGTTTATCCAAAGTGCGTGGATAGTAAACACGGAAGTGACAGTTATGTATACGGTCATATGATTAACATATCACATAGCTTTCTTCCTACGAGCCTGCAGAACTCGTTCTTCCTTAAAATGATTAGCTATAGCCTAGAAGACAGACGTGTAAATTGTATATATTTTAATGTATAGTGTAACGTTTATTAAAGTGCTGTCTGACGTCATCTATCTAACTTAACCTTTTTTTTTTTTTTTTTTTTTTGCTGTGTATATGTTTATTTATTTGTTTGTTTATTTAACAATGACATGACTTTTTTTTTTTTTGAGAGAGAGAAAAACACCAGAGATCAACTCCCTAACATCGCCATGTCGGTTCTGTCTAGGGTTGCCAGGTCTTCATGACAAAATCACCTCATCAACAGCTAATTAAAAATGGTCCAATACCAAAAACTCGGACTATGCCCAAACCGTGCACGCTGCTTTTAAAATCCAGCATCATTCATATCATTTACAAATTAAAAGGTTTTTTTTTCACCTTTGTGATGGATCTTTGTGGATGTGGTGGATCCGGAGCCTATCCCAGGGACTCGAGGTGTGAGGCGGGAATTCTTCCTGGAAGGGACTTGAATGCCAGTCTGTAACAGCTACTATAGATACACACACACAAACACACACACTCTCTTGCAAACTTATTAAAATGACCCAGGGTCATTTTAGTGTCACCAATACACTCTTTGGCATGTTTTGGGGGAGGAGGGAGGAAACCAGAGAACCTGGAGGAAACCCAAACAGACACGGGGAGAACGTGCGACACTCTACACAGACACTAACCTGAGCTCAGGATTGAATTGGGGATCCTGAAGCTCGGAGGCAACAAAAGTAGGCCAGTATTTCAGAAAAGCTGTGTACCTGGCAAGCTATATAATTAAACAACAACTCAAAGAGCACTGTAAGTCACAAAAGACAAAAGCCAGACCTTATGATTATTAGCCCAGAGACTTAATCACTGCTCTCACTGCCACCATAGACATGCATTACAAAAGTATGTGGATACCTGATCATCACATCTATATGTGCTTTTTGAACATCCCATTCCAGATTTAGTTCCCCTTTTTGCTGTTGTAATAACCTCCACTCTTCTGGGAAGGCTTTCCACTAGATTTTGGAGCGTGGCTGTGGGGATTTGACCATTAGTGAGATCAGACAATGATGTCAGGAGAAAAAGCCTGGGGTGCAGTCAGCATTCCAGTTCATCCCAAAAGCGTTCAATGATGCTGAAGTCAGGGCTCTGTGCAGGCCACAAGAGTTCTTCCACACCACCCTTGGCAAACCATGTCTTCATGGAGCTCGCTTTGTGCACGGGGGTATTGTCGTGCCGGAACACATTTGGGCCGCTTAGTTCCCGTGAAGGGAAATTGTAATACTACAGCATACAAAACATTCTATACAAATTTGTGCTTCCAACTTTGTGCTAACAGTTTGAGGAAGGCTCACATATGGGTGTGATGGTCAGGTGTCCACAAACTTTTGGCCGTATAGTGTATTTTTGTTTCCTCCTTCTTACAGTTTGCTATTCCTCCTCATTTAACAGCTCCTGCTGTGTTGAAGTCCCACTCATTTCCCCAGACAATGTCATGACTTTCCATTTTCACTCCAGTCACACCTCGGTGCTGCCAATTTGCCAAAAACCCCACCTGAGCTCTGTTCCGATTTCTGTTCTGGGTTGCTAAGGTTCCATTATAAAAGCAGCTCAATGGCCGATTAATACTATAACACAAAATATGTTTCTTCTAAACACAGGTTGCGGTTATTAAACACATTTTTTGTTACTTAGTACACGGACGAATCTTCGCTTAACAGTTTACTATAGAACACTAGTACACATACTACAGTTTACAACAGTTTACTGAGAACTACACAAAAGTATCAAATACACATTGTTTCCTATATGGTGTAATAAGTAAAAGCCACATATGTATAAGCTAAGTATAAGCTATATAATTAGTATAAGCTATAGTTTTACATACAGCAGCTACTCACTGTCTTAACTGACTCTTCGCTTTCGTTTTACCGGGAGAACTGAGCTCAGGGCAGGATAACAATGATCTTTAATCTCTTACTGAACATCCAGACTGACTGGAGTTTCTATTTTCAGGTGTGAAGTCTGCATTCTGCTGAGGATATTCTGAATTCATTTAAGGGTAGGTCTGAATTCGTCTGTTTTCCATATCAATACTTGCACAGTGTAAAGATATTGGCCTCTACAGGTATGTCTGCTTTTCTAAACACAGTGCATATGCTATTTCTGAGCATTTCTTGGGACTCAGTCTGAGTTCTGCCCAAATAAAGCAGTCTGCTCGGTTTGTTCAGCGTCAACAACATAATGAAAGAATGCTATTTCTCTCTGGTATGAGTCACATGGTCAGGGGTCTACAGCATGGTAGAAAATCTCAGCTCGACCCTTCAGGTGAAAAATAATTGCATAAGTTAGACTTTAAAACAGTTATTAGAGTATAGAGAGTACTTCATTGATCCCCATGGGGAAATTTAGTAGTGAGGAACTTAATAGCTTAGTAGTTCTCTAATATAAAAGAATTCATTTGATTGCACCCTGAATTCTGCAAAGTACCAGGATTTTTGAGCTAAAGACTTGCCAGGAGGTTAAAACCTGGATGTAGGTGACTCTTTCAAATAAGTGATGACACTAAACATACATCCAAATTAACACAAGTTGTTGCAGGAACACAAAACGTCTTGCAACGGCCATCTCGGTTTCTCGGTCGTGAGTTGAAAACCTGTCGCGAGTGACCGTATAACTAAAGGATATACAGCAGCTTGAAATGTTCTGGCCACAATATTTAACATAGCATGTATTACATTATATTGCAATCTAACAGTACTGTTCTTGCATTGTTTTGCCGCAGACAGCAGCATGGCCATGTGACTACTGTGTCGGCTCTGCATCAACAAAACACGGCCGAGAGCATACTGGTGGAAGGAAAAACATCAACTAATGTAATTCTAGTCTGAGTTCAATTGTTGAACTCTGTAATAATGTGTGGCTGCAAAAAGAGAAGACAAAGAATGACGAATATAAAAAATAATTGTTCTCCTCTGATATGTTTCTCAGACAAGTTATGGAGGCTCGAGACATTGTGGCAAACAAAGATGTCGCAGTTGTGATTTTACAGAAGAAGATCCAGTCTGCAAAAACCCCTGAGGAAAAAGAAAGATTTGAGAAGCAAAAGTTTGAGCTTCTGCAGGTAACCTGTGATTGTTTGAGTGATTACATAAATCCATCCTAAAGCACAGTAACAGAAAATATGCCTTTGCTGTACCCCTCTGTTAACAGAATCTGCTGTAACTGCCCAGTAACTAGCTAGTCATCCAGCACGAACATAGCAGGAATTTGTTTAGCTAAGAACATGCAATCGAAAGTTTTCTAGCTATTATATTCCTGCAATAGTAGCGTGTTTAGCTAGCTAGAGAGTATAGCTAATTTGACTGACTAACAATATACTGAACTTCACAGCTTAGAGTAACTTATAAATTAATCGAATGCTTTAAAAGATTAGTTACTTTTACCACTCGAGAGATCATTTATTTTGCTATAAATTCTCACCTGAAGTGTTTTATTCTTCTTATAGAACATAAGTTTGCCAATGCTAATAATTTATCTTTATTAAAATTTATGTACCGTACTTCTTTTCCATTTACAGTCATGTAAATGTGAAATATCTGTGAAACAGTTTACTGATCACTTACAACCGCTATAAAAACAGTAACTCACCAGTCAGTCTCTCTTTTTTTCTCTTTTGAAGTTGCTAAGACAAAACTGTCAGCTTGTCATGTTACCGAGAAACTGCAAAAGCCTTCCGTCCTGAAGATTTTCCTATCTGAAAACCTGCAGTTTTGCCTCTGACTATTAGCGTTGACACGGGAGACTCCTCCCTAAAAAAGTTAAACAAACATCTCCTCATAAAAACGTCACCATATCAAGTACACGTTTTTAATGTGTTTATGTGGAGCAGCCACCATGCAAGTCTCTTTGTAAGTTGCTACTATAGAAATAATAATAATAATCATCATCATCATCATCATCTTTACAGGGTGGCAGTCAGTTCTTGGCAGTTCTGTTCCTTCCTATTTGTGTAAAGGAAAAACATTTAATATTCTTTTTGGGATATTTCTTTCATCAGGGAAAAGAGCTGGTCATAAAATCGATGCAACAAATAGTGACAAAGTGCACAGATTCCCCCGAAGATGCCAACCAGGTTTTACACGGAAAAAGCAAGTTCTACACAAGACCGGAATATAAGGAAGTTGCCGAGTACTACAAAGAAAAGTGCTTTAACTGGCATGAGACAAAGGTAGAAATCTGACATTCTTGCTGTAAGTGTAGACCTGCATAATGTCACCACATCGTTCTGACTGTTTTCACACTGCGTTTGTTGAATTTTCAGTATCAATCCGCGATGGATCATCTATACCTCTTTGCTAACCTGCTGGAGAAGAAAGTTACAGTGGAACGGTAATGTCTTCCAGCTATGTGTGTGTGTGTATATACTATATGTACAGTTTATTTTAGATATGTCTACCATTTATTTACACTCATTGCCCATTTTGGCAGATACGATGGTGAATCAAATGAAAATCTTAAAAATACGACATAAATTAGAATTGACTCGATCTTTTTTTTCTAGAGGAATCTGTTAAGTGCTGGAACGCTTGCGTTGGCTTCATGTTGGAGTAACAGCTTGGAACAGGAAGCCATAGAACCCACACTGACTAAATATTATTTGGGCAGCACAGCAGCGACACTGACATGGCATTGCGTCTTTGTCAACGTTTTAATCACATCACACGTTGTCACATGCTGCTGGACGGTTTAAGCATTCTGTAGCTTACTGAGAACTTTATTACACACCTACCTTGGAGACTATAACTTACTATACCTTGTAACTACTAATGCGTTCACAGGGTCAAAAGGGACAATCTGTTTGTGTCACTTTGTCTCTTGTGGTTGCGTAGCAACCAATACCGTTGCCGGTTGTGTCCGTGCACGTTAACACTTTAGCAGATTAGCAAAGCAAAATAATCAAACTAATCAAACTAGCTATGTAGAGGCCACCAGAGGCAACAACGGTCTGTGCTACTTCCTTCCAAGTCTCAATACACATTTAATGAGAGGTTATACAGTATATGATGGGGTAAGACCAAACCACAGTTACAAGATTTTCTTCATTTTTTTTTGTGCATCAAACATGAAATCGCAACTAATTACTAATTACAGCTAGGAACTAAAGCTGTAAGGGGGAACTGAAGAAATGTCTGACCACCGACGTATGCAATAGGATTGGTCTGAGGAATCATGTGAACTGATTGTTGGGATTTGTCACTTTGCTGCAGTATACCTAGTTTGCATATCTCAATTCAAATGATTTATAATTCCACTATCCGGTGTCACCCAAAAGAGTGTGGGTTTCCTTTTGAGTCTGGTTCATTTACAGTTCATCTCCCTGCAACACTGCTGTACCTGATGCACTTCTACCAGCACCACACACACACACACACACACACACACACACACTACCATGTCACTGCCATTGCTGTGCTGAGAATAGTCAAACAAGGCGTGACGGTGCATAGCAACAGACAAATTGCACATAGCAACAGATAGTCTTCAGTCAGTAATCGTGTTCATACAATAAAGGAAATTAGGTAAAAGGTAGGGGTATATAATAAAGTGTGTAACATTTCATCACACTTTCAACATTTCATATCATGTCTCTTACAGTGCTTTCTTTTCCCTTTCTTTCCTGTTCTGTCAGGATTAAGAATGCCATTGATGAAGTGAGTGCTGCCATGAAAGCTGAAAAGGAAAAGGAAACGGAAAAGGAAAAGGAGATGGAACAGTAAAAGGAAATAGAACAGGAAAAAAAAAATTGAAACAAAGTGAAAAGAAGGAGAGCACAGAAGACAGACACGCCAAGAAAGAATTAAATGGTCTTGTTTTTTTTGTTGTTTTTTTTATGTACAAAAGACAGGAGAGGCTTCTCTATGGAGAAATATGTTTTCCAGACTGCTATTTCAGTATTAATAACGACGTTAGTATAGATTATTTAATCACTACATGTAAACTGAGAGGGCGCTCATGATTATTTTGCATTTGCATTTGTAGTTACTGAGGTCAAGCAACCACATCCTTTTTTTTTTTCTTTTTTTTTTAAATGGCTCACTGTCATGTGTTGGCTTTCTTGTTTCACAATATAATGAATTTAACAGTTTGGAACATTACATAGTATATGGCTGTGTTTAAAGTAATACTGGATCTGATCCACAGAAAAGACTGAAGAAGTGTGAAAGTTTTAAATCTTGTGTAGAAATGTGTAGAAATCCTCAAAAACAAATCATAATAAAGAAAGCCTTGTTTCAGTTTAGTTTATTGCTATTCCTCTTTTGTGTCTTCTGTCTACTTCTAGATGCATCACTTTAGAGTTTAAGTGTTATTTTAATTAAATACGGTGCCTCCTAAAGCAACTGACCCTTTAACTCTGTAGTTGTTTGAATGGGTGCATTCAACATACAGTCCCCTCTGAAAGTATTGGAACAGCAAGGACAGTTCTAATGTTTTCCCTATACACTGATGTATATTTGAGATGAATTTGAGATGAAAAGATGAATACGAGACGATAGATCAGAATTTCAGCCTTCATTTCCTGACCTCGTGATTCAAGTAGGACGTCACATTGCTGCAACACATGCTGAGTAATTAGATTCTCCTTCAAGCATGTGATTGTAAATGCAAGTCAAGTAATATTTTCCACAAATAATAAGACCATTTTAATTCAAAGAGCGCTTTATTTCAAAACTGTCCCTTAAAATCAGCATGTCTTAATTGCACCATGTGTAAATCCAGCAATACATATTACAAAATTTAGTACTACAGTAATATTCTAATACAGTCAGCTCCAGAATTATCGGCCTTTACACTTTACTAAGGTGGGTTAAAAAAAAAAAATACAAAAATGTATTTAAAAATGTTTTTGTCTTCCTTTTTGTGGTTAATTACCATAATTTCACACTGGTAACGAGAGAAATCTGAGCTGTAACAAGCAAATCTGTTCTAAGAAACAAAATGTATTAAAAGGTAGTTTTTAAACCACAACAATTATTGGCACTCTTAGAAAATCTTAGGAGTAAATGTAATTGAAGCATGTTTACTCTTTTACCTGAGTGAAGGGAACAAGGGAAAAATATTGAAGCTGACTGTATATACACCAATATATTAACATATTAATATATACACATTTTCCCATGGCTTCATGTTGGAGTAACAGCTTAGAACAGGAAGCCATTTAATAACATTATAAATATGGCTTTCCTCAGTCAAGTGGACATGTGAGTAACATGTTATTTGAAAAAATAAAATAGAGGGAAATAAATTAACACACGGATCTAAATTCATCTTGAGCAACTCGGACCACGATGATAAATTAATGTTTTGTTATGCCAAGCCTTTATTACTGGAAGACTGCAGCAACGCTCTCTTCGAAGTCTTCAAAGTCTTTTTCAACTTAGACTACAGTACACTGATCATTACTGTAGTACCTTTAGTGTAAAATGAACAGTACAATTTCTAGCTCAGAGGATTGTGATTCATTTTTGGTGTTTCTAGAATGGTAGGGGGAAATAATTGTTGTATTGCTCTTTTTTTTGTCTGTAATATAAACAAAAAAAATTACAAAGCAAAACCTTGTATTATCTATTACTAATCTAATAAATGAACTCCTAATTAAAATGCAATGACGAACCATGTTCAATCCATCAGCTGTCGGTTGTTTTCTTGTTTATTTCAATATGGTTCACTGGCTTTTCTTCTCGAGTGTTGGGTTTTTGTCAATTCATTATAATACTGAATTATGTACACTGGACAAACTGGTAGCCCAATGAATAATAGCATAAATATCATTATCGAGACAGCCTGAAGAATACTGGAATAAACATTAACCATTGCACAATGTTCACAATAATATGAATAACACTGCAATGCTAATATAAGGCAGCTATTCTGTAGTGTTTCTTGTGTGAGAGGTAAAAGCATGAAGGAAAGATACATCAATACTACTAGTGTGCCGTAAAAATGCTCTTCCTCGTACAATCTAGCATCCAGTTATACATGTAAATGTTAAGTAAATACACGCTAAAGCTTTTATGTGGGAAGATAACATGGTTTCTGGATGTTTATTTTACAAATGATCTACAAAAAAAATAGAAACGTCAAATGAAATGGTCTGAAAATAACCACATCATTTTGGTAAAATATATTTTAAATTTCTTAAGTTGTGATGTCAGAGCACATTATAAGCCTGGCTTATACTTGCTATGCATACACGTACACAAGATGGCTGCCATGCTTGTCCTATGGTCATTTGGAGCGTCGCTTCTGCATGTCCTCATAAATTAACGCTACGTGTCCGGCGTATAGACGATAGTTTGTTTAGTCAGTCTGACACTTTGTGCCGGTATTGCACCATGTGACCCTGTGTCCGCAACTGACTAAACAAACATACTTATGCATGATTCTAGACAGTTATTACGTACCAACACTAATCCGTTTACTTATTATGATTAGTGTTTCAATTTTAATAGCCTCTCATGAAGCCTTCAACTCGACTGAAAGGTCTGTTTTGTGTACCAGTCTTGTGGATTTTCAAAATTAGTAAATACTTTTCAATGTAAGGTCAAAGTTTCCGATTTGAGACTCAGACAATGACCGCAATCACGACAGTGGCGGAAAGTTTTAAAGTCCCCGTATAATCCAAATTTAAGTTATAAGCTAATGTGATCCAAAACAATGACAAAATTCACATTTGGAAGATATGTATATTTAAAATTTACAGTCTCTCTCTACCACCAATACAGCTCAACAATTCTGATGACATCATTCTGCACTTCAGCTTCTCAGATTTTCTGTTCAATCAAATAGTCTCTAGAATCTAAAGTGTCCAACATTATAAAAATCCATGGTACTAAACAGTCAAGTACTGCTTATCCAGGGCTGTGAGCTAAGCTCAAAGCTATTGGCTATTTAAAAGGGGGTGGGGCCACTCGATACGTCCCACCCGGACTTCCTGTTTCAGTGGAAATCACGTCAACACATCAAATAACGCTGCGCTTTTCAAGGTATTTCACTGGGACTTTAAGAGATAGAGCACATCAGTGTGTTTAACGTCGCGGTCCATGAAATTGCTGAACATTTTACAGTTCAGCTTGGAAACCTGGGGTCTCATTTATCAAAGCGTGCATAAAACAAGTACTAAATTTGTGCGCAAGAGCACCCACAATAAAACTGGAATTTAACAAATGGGCGTATGCACAGCTGTGCGCAATGGCCACTGATAAATCCCACACCTTCTACAATGATGTGCTTGTGCATGGCCTCTCTCAATTATGCTGATATGATGGATAGTATGTGATATAGAAGCTCAGCATAATCAGTTTGCCGGCTATTACACTTTTATACCACTAGGGGCTCTTGCATATGTATGGTCAGGAGCGTGTGGAAATATACAGCCGTGGCCAAAAGTTTTGAGAATGACACAAATATTAATTTTCACAAAGTCTACTGCTTCAGTGTTTTTAGATCTTTTTGTCAGATGTTACTAACTGTTACTGAAGTATAATCACAAGCATTTCATAAGTGTCATTGGCTTTTATTGACAATTACATGAAGTTTATGCAAAGAGTCAATATTTGCAGTGATGACCCTTCTTTTTGAAGACCTCTGCAATTCGCCCTGGCATGCTGTCAATCAACTTCTGGGCCACATCCTGACTGATGGCAGCCCATTCTTGCATAATCAATGCTTGGAGTTTGTCAGAGTTTGTGGGTTTTTGTTTGTCCACCTGCCTCTTGAGGATTGACCACAAATTCTCAATGGGATTAAGGTCTGGGGAGTTTCCTGGCCATGGACCCAAAATGTCGATGTTTTGTTCCCCGAGCCACTTCATTATCACTTTTGCCTTGTGGCAAGGTGCCCCATCATGCTGGAAAAGGCATTGTTCATCACCAAACTGTTCTTGGATGGTTGGGAGAAGTTGCTCTCTGAGGATGTTTTTGTACCATTTTTTATTCATGGCTGTGTTCTTAGGCAAAATTGTGAGTGAGCCCACTCCCTTGGCTGAGAAGCAACCCCACACATGAGTGGTCTCAGGATGTTTTACTGTTGGTATGACAGGACTGATGGTAGCGCTCACCTTTTCTTCTCCGGACAAGCTTTTTTTCTAGATGCCCCAAACAATCGGAAAGGGGATTCATCAGAGAAAATGACATTACCCCAGTCCTCAGCAGTCCAATCCCTGTACTTTTTGCAGAATAACAGTCTGTCCCTGATGTTTTTCCTGGAGAGAAGTGGCTTCTTTGCTGCCCTTCTTGACACCAGGCCATCCTCCAAAAGTCTTCGCCTTACTGTGCGTGCAAACGCACTCACACCTGCCTGCTGCCATTCCTGAGCAAGCTCTGCACTGGTGGTGCCCCGATCCTGCAGCTGAATCAACTTTAGGAGACGGTCCTGGCGCTTGCTGGACTTTCTTGGGTGCCCTGAAGCCTTCTTCACAACAGTTGAACCTCTCTCCTTGAAGGTCTTGATGATCCGATAAATGGTTGATTTAGGTGCAATCTTACTAGCAGCAATATCCTTGCCTGTGAATCCCTTTTTGTGCAAAGCAATGATGGCTGCACGTGTTTCCTTGCAGGTAACCATAGTTAACAGAGGAAGAACAATAATTTCAAGCACCACCCTCCTTTTAAAGCTTCCAGTCTGTTATTCTAACTCAATCAGCATGACAGAGTGATCTCCAGCCTTGTCCTCGTTAACACTCTCACCTGTGTTAACCAGAGAATCACTGACATGATGTCAGCTGGTCCTTTTGTGGAAGGGCTGAAATGCAGTGGACATGTTTTTTTGGGATTAAGTTCATTTTCATGGCAAAGAGGGACTTTGAAATGAATTGCAATTCATCTGATCACTCTTCATAACATTCTGGAGTATATGCAAATTGCCATCAGAAAAAATGAAGCAGCAGACTTTGTGAAAATTAATATTTGTGTCATTCTCAAAACTTTTGGCCACGGCTGTACACACATCCTCACGCATGATCAAAACTTGGTAAATCCCATTTAAGGCATACAAACGGTTGATAAATTGTTGATAAATGAGGCCCCTGATGGACAGAAACGTTTTGGTTCTGAGGTGCCGTCTGGTGGGTGTTGCTTTTAATCACCCAGATGTACATAAAGTAGGCAAGAACATGAACAGTGCCACTCACAAGCACCAACGCAGGTCACACCTCAAGTATAAACCAGAAAAACAAATTTTGGCCGAATTTAGGGTTTTTTTTGGCAGTGATATGCACAGGCTTTTCCCAGACCGATACACATTTACAACTGTCTACTTCGTTTTGTCATAAGGGTGTGAAAACTTTTGCACTTAACTGTATACATGGCAAATATGTTCACGTGTCCAAGGTGCTACTCATTGTGCTAGCATTAATTCCTTGTGTTGATAAACCCTCTAAATTTCCAACTAGAAATATTAAATAAGTATGAATTAAATCGTATTCATGAAAAAAAAAGGTCCCTGTGCTCTTCATATCACTGTGCAGTCAAAGTGTGTGGATGCAAGATCCTTTTGCATGAGATTTTTGTAACAAAAATGAAGACAGAACATGAAGAACGCACTGTGCTGCCAGACAGACTGGTTGTTGGAGTGAAAGCAGTCAGAACTCGGTGTGTGTTGGACTGCTGAAGTCTTTGGGTCCCGTTTCACTGGGTTTCATGAAAACGCCCTCCATGGCTTTCCAATAGCTGTGCTGGCTGCTGCTGGTCATCGCGTGCACTTCTCTCTGGCCGTGGATGGGTCTGCCGTACTGCTCGCCCGTCACTGACAGCAGCGCTTCTGTGGCAGTGTGCTGGAAACGCACCGACTCATCCCGCTGCCACACAGAACCCCCACATAGTACAGTCCACTCATCCAGATGGTCACCTTCACCATCCTCTCCAAAGGCACTGACTTCCTAAATGATCAAGAAAAAACAAGTTAAAGTAACAGTTGAGCAAACAAATCACTTTCAGCCAAAAGTTGTTGTTTTTTTCCCCATAAATACCTGCCCAAATCTTCAGATAGTTTCTTTAAACAGCATTATCAGGCTACATAATATTTTGTCAAACAAGACAAAGCAGTGGTGGAATGAGGTGTGGGCCATATGACAGCAAGATCATAACAAATACACTTGAAGACATTTCTATAATATACTTCTCATCCATCCATTTTCCACACCGCTCGTCCTATACAGGGTCGAGGGGAGCCTGGAGCCTATCCCAGGGAACTCGAGGCACAAGGCGGGGGGACACCACAAGGGATGGGGTACCAATCCATCGCAGGGCACAATCGCACACACATTAACGCAGCCATTCACACACTACGGACAATTTGGAAATGCCAATCAAGCCTACAACGCCGGTCTTTGGACTGAGGGAGGAAACCAGAGTACCCGGAGGAAACCCCAAAGCACGAGGACAAAAATGCAGGCTCCACACACAGGGCGCGGACAGGAATCGAAGCCCCAACCCCGGGGTATTACAGGGTTATTCCTGCATGACAGGCTCTTGACCTAGTTTAGTTTGAGGTTATGTCTTTATTAATGTCGTCCTACACCACCGAAACCTTACGGTCATGAGATGCTATGGCTAGGAACTCCTTCCAAAATGCCAAATAAACGTACACAGTTTATAATCCCTTTATGTGAAGCATCCACCATACAAGTAGCATTAGTTGTTACTATAAAAACGATAATGTATCAGAATGAGTGCGTTAATGAATAAATTCATCAAAATCGATTTTATACATCACCAACAAACTGTATATAATGTTATTTCTGGCGAATAGACAGATTCTCTCTTCATGAATTAGTTTGTATTCGGAGAGCAGTAAAATGTCTGCAGTGCTTATAGACCTGGTTGGACGACAGCGGAGATGCGAAGTAGTGGCTGTGCAGATTTCGGCCTGTGTTCACGTGTGTGAGCCTGATGTTCTGGCCACATCTGACTGGAGTCCCTCGATGACAACCCGCCCCACTGGTGCCACGCACGCTCCAGTAACTGTTGCTGTCTTCCACTGCGGTCACTCCAGTCACAGACTGCTGGCCGCTACCTGACACACACACACACACACACACACACACACACACACAAAAACACACGATTAATTTCAAGAACATTTACATATTAAAATACAATACAATTTCTAAGAAGAATATCAGAATCCAGCCAAATATTTTAAGTGGCTTTCAAAAGCTCACGCATTCTTAATTCGGTTCCAGACGGGGATACATTAATGTTGCGATACAGCACATCGTAGATCATATCATTCACTATGTCTTACACCAGAGCGTTGTTCAATTCTCAAATCCGACTGTATTGATTAATTTCATATAACAGCAGTTCTGATAGCAGTTCTGACTGCAAGACAAATTTAACATTAATGATTAAAGAAGACGCATCATATATTTTATCAACAAAAATGCTTTTCGTTGGCAAATTGCTGGGATATTAGAGGAATAAAACACTCTGGGGCAAATATAATCTACTTCATGTCGGGCCTCATCACACCACCCAGTCGTTGATCATTTTCCTATAACAGCACGTCCTGAGGTGGTTTCCCAAATACCACAGCAATTAGCCAATGGTTAGTCGTTTATTAATGAATGACTTGTGAGACAAGATTCCTGTTATCACCTATGTTATAAACAGCTATAAACAGTCATTCCCTCACCAGCCTCTTTTTTCTCTCTCATAGTTAATAATAATAATAATAATAATAATAATAATAATAATAATACAGTTAAATAATTTTTTTTTTTAAAAACAGCTTGTCAAACAGAAAGTGCAAACTATTTTGTCCTTTCCTTGTCTGAAAGAATTTCCTTCATCGGAAAACATACATTACAAAGCGGTGACACTGGAGACTCCTTCCATCCATTTTCCATACTGCTTATCCTACACAGGGTCGCAGAGGAACCTGGAGCCTATCCCAGGGGACTCGGGGGCTGGGCAGGGGGACACCCTGGATGGGGTACCAGCCCAAAGCTGGGCACAATCGCAGACACATTCACAGACAATTTGGAAATGCCAATCAGCTTATTACGCATGTTTTTGGACTGGGGAGGAAACCAGATTACCCGGAGGAAACCCCCCCCCCCCCCCCCCCGAGTCTAGGGGAGAACAGGCAAGCTCCGCACACACGGGGCGAAGGTGGGATTTGAACCTCCAACCCTGGAGGTGCAAGGCAAACTGTGCCCCCTGTTTGACATTTTTAACACTTTGGGTTTTTTTTTTTATTCATTTGCTATTAGTCTTACATTATGTACATCGTCCACCCTGTGAATGAGCTGTTATTATATAAAAGATAACGGCGCATTGATATAAAGCTGTGATGTGTCTTGGAGCCGGAACTACTGTCAGCGCTGCTGTGATAGAAAAATGAATGAATCAACACTTTCTGACCAATCAAAACTCAGAAGCGTATTAAAACCAACAACAACCAATTAAAACACTTTGTTAGCGCTTAGGTCGTGTCCCGAATCAATGTACATAGCACCAGACATTGCTGAATTAAATACAGTCGTGTGCAGTTTGTCGCGTAGCCCTGAAGCCTGTTCACTCACCGGAGCCGTAGCGCACATCATGAGAATGCAGTCTCACGTTGTGGTGAACGTTCAGCAGCTTCACCACCGAGCCGCACGTGACAAAACTGATTTCCGAGCCAAAGGAGAAGCTACAGACACACGACAATAAAACCGAGAGCCATAAAAGCACCAAGGAAACGATATGTCTTCCCATTGCTGTAACTTCCATAGACGTCTAAATGCTCTGAAAGGCAGAACGAGAGCAACGTCATCACAGAACAATAACGAAGAAGCGCGTGCTGTTAGCTGGCGCGCCCTCCTGTGGTCTGGAGCGGTATACAGCCGTGGCCAAAAGTTTTGAGAATGACACAAATATTAATTTTCACAAAGTCTACTGCTTCACTGTTTTTAGATCTTTTTTTCAGATGTTACTAACTGTTACTGAAGTATAATCACAAGCATTTCATAAGTGTCAATGGCTTTTACTGACAATTACATGAAGTTTATGCAAAGAGTCAATATTTGCAGTGATGACCCTTCTTTTTCAAGACCTCTGCAATTCGCCCTGGCATGCTATCAATCAACTTCTGGGCCACATCCTGACTGATGACAGCCCATTCTTGCATAATCAATGCTTGGAGTTTGTCAGAGTTTGTGGGTTTTTGTTTGTCCACCCGCCTCTTGAGGATTGACCACAAATTCTCAATGGGATTAAGGTCTGGGGAGTTTCCTGGCCATGGACCCAAAATGTCGATGTTTTTTTCCCCGAGCCACTTCGTTATCACTTTTGCTTTGGGACAAGGTGCCCCATCATGCTGGAAAAGGCATTGTTCGTTACCAAACTGTTCTTGGATGGTTGGGAGAAGTTGCTCTCTGAGGATGTTTTTGTACCATTCTTTTTTCATGGCTGTGTTCTTGGGCAAAATTGTGAGTGAGCCCACTCCCTTGGCTGAGAAGCAACCCCACACATGAGTGGTCTCAGGATGCTTTACTGTTGGCATGACACAGGACTGATGGTAGCGCTCACCTTTTCTTCTCTGGACAAGCTTTTTTCCAGATGCCCCAAACAATCGGAAAGGGGATTCATCAGAGAAAATGACATTACCCCAGTCCTCAGCAGTCCAATCCCTGTACTTTTTGCAGAATACTAGTCTGTCCCTGATGTTTTTCCTGGAGAGAAGTGGCTTCTTTGCTGCCCTTCTTGACACCAGGCCATCCGCCAAAAGTCTTCGCCTTACTGTGCATGCAGACGCACTCACACCTGCCTGCTGCCATTCCTGAGCAAGCTCTGCACTGGTGGTGCCCCGATCCCGCAGCTGAATCAACTTTAGGAGACGGTCCTGGCGCTTGCTGGACTTTCTTGGGCACCCTGAAGCCTTCTTCACAACAGTTGAACCTCTCTCCTTGAAGGTCTTGATGATCTGATAAATGGTTGATTTAGGTGCAATCTTACTAGCAGCAATATCCTTGCCTGTGAATCCCTTTTTGTGCAAAGCAATGATGGCTGCACGTGTTTCCTTGCAGGTAACCATAGTTAACAGAGGAAGAACAATAATGTCAAGCACCACCCTCCTTTTAAACTTCCAGTCTGTTATTCTAACTCAATCAGCATGACAGAGTGATCTCCAGCCTTGTCCTTGTTAACACTCTCACCTGCGTTAACGAGAGAATCACTGACATGATGTCAGCTGGTCCTTTTGTGGAAGGGCTGAAATGCAGTGGACATGTTGTTTTGGGATTAAGTTCATTTTCATGGCAAAGAGGGACTTTGAAATTAATTGCAATTCATCTGATCACTCTTCATAACATTCTGGAGTATATGCAAATTGCCATCATAAAAACTGAGGCAGCAGACTTTGTAAAAATTAATATTTGTGTCATTCTCAAAACTTTTGGCCAAGGCTGTACAGGCGTGCAGCTGTACCAGGCTTCTACCGTCGCCTCTACTTACTGTAGGTCAGTGTTCTGCTGTTTACAATGTTTAAAATCAACGACTCACACTGTATAAAACTATCTTTGGCCAATATAATCCCTAAACTTCATGTAAACTCCACAGACCACCTCTGAAGATCAGCTCGACTGGGTATTAAATATGGCAGATGTTTGTTTTGTGGCCCAACACCTTACTAAGTCACTTCATTTTTATTTTCTCGTCTCTCTATGTGTCGGCTCATTACGCTGAGAACACCTACTGCATGTGTGTAGAATTTTATATGAAGCTTATTTTGACTAATAAATTGTAAACGGGACACCACGAAAGCACCACGAAATCCAGAAATCTCATATTTTCTGGAAAAGCACCACATGCTCACCCCAATTTTACGTCAGGACCCACCAGAGGTGGCAAGGCTAGCAATAATTAGCGCATGAGACCTGAATGGTCTTCATTCAGGTGGATGTGGGCCATCTGGTGGAGGTACTGTCATGGCTTGGGCTTGCATGGCTGCTTCTGGAACAGGCTCAATAATCTCTATTGATGACGTAACTCATAATGGGAGCAGCAGAATGAACTCAGAAATCTACAGAAACATTCTGTCTGCCAATTTACAGATAAATGCATCCAAATCTAATTGGGAGGAACTTCATCATGCAGCAAGACAATGACCCCAAAAACACACCAAAGGACTTTATCTGGGAATAAAACTGGAAGGTTTTAGACTGGCCAAATCAATCACCAGACCTTAGCCCAGCTGAGCAGCATTTCACCTCCTGAAGAGGAGACTGAAGGGAGAAACCCCTCAAAACAAACAACAACGGAAAGAGGCTGCGGTAAAAGCCTGGAAAAGCAACACATTAGAAGAATGCAACAGTTTGGTGATGTCAGTGGGTCACCAGCTTGACGCAGTTATTGCAAGCAAGGGATATGCAACCCAATATTAAGTGTTATTTATGTTAAGATTGACTTTATCCGTTCCAATACTTTTGCTCAAATGTGCCATGTTCTAAGTTATTTAACACATCTAGATGTAAATATCAGGAAATCCATCCATCCATTTTTTGTACCGGTTATCCTACACAGGGTTGCAGGAAGCCTGGAGCCTATCAGAAGGGAACTCGGGTCACGAGGCGGGGGAAACGCTGGACGGGGTGCCAACCCATCGCAGTAAATATCAGGAAATGAACGCTGAAATTCCGATCGATCATCTCATATTAATCTTTTGATCTCAAACCCAAATGTCTTCAGCGTATAGCAAAAACAGTCTTTTGGAGCGTAGTCGTTTAACATGTTATTGGGTCACAATACTGCCACAATTTTATAAATCTACTACAAATCCCTCCTCCGGGACGTCTGAATGCAGAGTCATTTTAACGGCCCGAGAACATGTGGCAGTCATCATAGGTTTAAGGGCAGTGATGTCTACAGGTGATCACAGAGCTGACCAGGACACGACTCCTGAAGATTCAGTTCCACCAGGCATCTTTAGCTGTGTGGAGTAACTGGTCAGGAATCTTGCTGTCTGGTTTGCACTCTGTTGCAGCTGAAGTAAGTTACTTGATGTGGGCTCCTGTGCCCTCCCAGCAGGGTGTGTCTCTCCTTCCAGCAGAAAGATGAATCAGTGTCCAGTGGTACTCTTGTCCAAGATGCATGAATGTCCCATTTTGAAGTTTCTTCTTATTTCCTTTGCGGGACGCAGGAGAACCCATATTTCGAAGAGGTCCTCAATCCTTCAGAAACTTTTCTCTGTTATTTGGACAGACACTTGGATACACTGATATACTTCCATTTGACACATATTGCAACTGTAAACTCAGACTGACAACATACACATGGCATAGTTTCATATTTCATGGAAACAACAATGTGGTGAATTTTTTATTTTTTTTTTTTTTTTTTTTTTCTTTAAGTGATTAAACTATTTGGTCCCATTTGATAACCTGATCCTGATCTCTAATAAATGATTAAATCTAGAAAAGTATGCTCAGGATGTATAAAACGGTGTGCGTTAATGTTACTTAAAAATAACAATATGCTCAACAGATATTGAAGGTAAGTTGCTCCTGTACAAACTGAACGTATATTTCTCATAGAAGAGTTAATTTAACTCATAATATAGTTTTTAATCTTAAAAAGCCTATGCATGGAATTCAGCAGCTATAGTGGAAGCAAACTTAAATGATGTAATATGGCAGGACTATGAATGATAAAACTCAAAATAAAATCTCACAAATGTGAAGAATAAAAGGATGTGATATTGGTTCACAAATAAACCTGATTTTGTGCTTAACTGGTATGTAGTTATAACAGTTGTTAAATTATATAAATACATTTTCTGCATGTTGAGTAGACTACTGATACCCTCCTCAGGTACTGAGAAGTAGTCTAATATAATCTAGTTGAAAGTTAAAACAAACAAAAAGGTAGAGAAATAAAAAAGAAAAATTACGTTGTTACTGTGAATGACCCATTTTTTTTTTTTTATATACAAATCTCAGTGGATCCAGAGTTTCTTCTGGAAACACTGGGTGCATGAATAAACATTGAATGGGAGACTAGCCCATTACAAAGGCTTCACACAAACTCTCACACGTGCGCATACACACACACCCATACACACCTAGGGTCAATGTAGGGTGCTTAGAACACCTACTGGAAGGCTAATTCCTATATGTATTAAGACACCTAGTTTGTGTTTCCTTATCTGTGTCTGTTACTATGTGTGTGACTGTGTTTTACTTAAGCGTAAGCAATAGAGCATGACAAGGCATGTTGTTATAGAAAAGTAATCAATGGCTTTGGACAATTGAAGTTTGGGAATTCCACAGCGCTGTGAGATGAATGTAAATAAAATGCTCCAGTAAGAGGCAATATGACATTTATTTTTTATCAATTAGTGTTGCAAAATTTGGAAAATCCTGGAGCTAAACCAGGGAGCCATAGTAAAAATAATAATAATGCTCAAGTTGTGAACTGGCTCTATTTACAATCCTGTTGCTGTGTGAGAGCATTTTATATTAACTACAGAGGTGTAGCAGCTCTGAATGCTGTGGGGAGAAGCATTACAAGTTAAAATTCAACAGTCAACTCTACTCCTTTGTAGGGCTTTGTTGGTGTTATTTATGGCAGAAATAACGCACACAATGCCATTAGGGGAGATCAGAAAATGTTCAACATAGGTAACAGAGTCTTGAATAATCTAATGACTATTTCAAGATCAGATTGTAGTTTTAATCTGAAACATAAGATCACTGGCTGTGGTTAACATTTTACAACTTTGGTAGGCCTAAATGCTACAATTTTTTATCCAAACCCAGTCTTATGCTACAATTTTAACTACTTTAGTCTAAATGTACTTCAGTACATTAACAACTGTAACAACTTTAGCTACATTAGCCTAAATGGACTATAATGCAGTAACAACTATTCAACATCAGCTAAAGCCACATTAGTCTAAATGCCACGTGTTCCTATAAAAACAGTAGTGTTTGTATTTGATGTAAGAAACTGTGATTTTAACAATATAAGCTTAATTCAGATGTCAAAGAGTTTTTAAGCCAGTCTGTTACAACAGATCGTTATTTGGACATCTCAGAAATCTTTGTCAGGACGTAAGTACATAAAGCACAGAAGGTCATTAACCATGACATCATCAAAAACAATGTTTAATATTAGAGGACAGCTAAGCCCTTTGCTAAAAGCCCTAAAATTCTTGGCACTTCATTAAATAGAGCTGTAAGCTCACACAGTGTTTTTTGCACAGGCACATTTATGTGAGCTGTATGACCTGAATGTGCATTTTTGCGCCGAAGGAAATAAGGTGGTGGACGTCCGTTCCCTAAAAACCAGCACTTCTGGACTGCATGGCCAATTTTGTGGCAGAAGGAAGAGAATTTTCCTTGCTTAGTATGTGACTGGGATTGCATATGTTGGTTTAAACATACTTCTGTGGCTTTAAATTCTGGCTTCTCATCTACTGTCCACTGAACTGACGCAATCTGGCGTTTGTCCTGTCTATTGCGCCTTTCTATTTCGGATGCCCAGCTAACTATCGAATTGAACGTGTTTGCAGGTGGATTTGCGCCCAAACAAAGTGCCCGTTGCACATATTGACCTGCATTGTTTTTAAGGTACTCCAGCAGAATCCGATTGTCTTTAGTTGGTTCAGCAAAGCCGGAGAACTCCCTAAAGGTTACCCAAAGGTGCTCAGCAAATTCTTCAAAAGATTCCTCTCCTTGTTTTAAGCCCATTATTCTGTCCCATTGTGCCGGAACGTCTCCTCTAAGGTCTATAAGAGCTTGTTTAAGTCTTGCTAGCACATCAGCGTTTGTTTCTCCCAATAGAGGATTAATTATTGTGTCATTTTGTAACTCTCCTGGAATTTTCGACACTAATTCACGTGGGATAGTTGTGAGCACTATCTGCCAAACGTCTCTTAACTCCAGACTAAATGTACTGGCTTCTAACATTAAGCTACTCCAGTACGGTTCAAAAGGACCTGTACAGGGAAGAGGGCCGAGTTTATCTGCATATGCTGCACATTCTTGAAAAGATAGCTGTCTGCTAATATCAAATCTCTCCCCGTTGGGGGCGGTCATCATTTTTATTACAGCTATGTGTGATGAATTAGTTGCTTTTGATCTAGTATGGACAGGGCTACGGCCCCCAAGTCCTAACCCCGGAATGGCTGCGGCTAGTGTGGGGCCACTTCTCTGTCTGCTTGGGCTTTCTTCTAATATGGGAGCCGACGCAACTGTATGGGCCTGAGTTAGAGGCAGTCGTGCGGCGCTGTCACCACGGCTGGCAGTGTGGGTTGGCTGAAGTGGTGCTATGTCACCCTGCCGACGAGCTTCAGCTAAACTGGTGCTAGCCGCAAGCATTAGCGTATCATCGTCTTCCTCAGTGTTTTCTGACTCGTTTGGCAATGCGTTGGGGCCTAAATGTTGTTTAAGCGCGGATATAGGAACTCCCACACGGTCACAGCACTTCTCAAGTGTTGCACTATATTTCTTACTTTCTTCGAGCGCAGACTGTAGACGGTTTATCTGTTGGATGAACATTTCACTTTGTCTTGCCCAGTTCTGCTTGTCATATAAGAAGCTATCGATCATCGCTTGCATTCTCATTATTTGTTCAGCCTGAGCGCGTTGAGATATACGCAAATTCTCCAATTCTGAATTACTCTCTTTTTGAGCGGTATTGCAATTACTGTACACTAAGTACCCGACAGCTGAGAGGAGCTGGTGCAGTTGAAGCTTGCTTGAAAACTGCGCACATCTAGCCTTGGTGCCTAGTGTATAACCACCGGACGAATACCACTCATAAATTTCTTTGGTGGTTGCTGTTAAGTCTAGACCCTCATTGTCCAATTGGACTAAAATATCTTGTACCTCGGTTGCCCATGTGTCTAAAAAGACCTTCCGATTTCCCTTGCTCTTTCTCTGAGTCATTGTGTATGAGCTAAAGTTCTAACTCCAATTATACGCGTCGGTGCGTCTGCTACACTGTGGGTATTCTGACCCGTTCTATAAATGTGACTGTATGGTGTAACTAAATCTTTCCCTTTCGCTAAAAGGAGAATAATATTAACTTACCTCAGAAGAGAATAGACACAAAACAGAAGCAACATTCCCCATTGAGTAGACAAACTTCAACAGCAGTCTGTGGACGTAGGCTCGTTTAAGGCACTAAACCTGTTGAGGTATACCAAGAAGGAAGAGCATACAAATGGCCTGCCGAAATAGGGGAAGATTTTACCACTAACTGGCGTAAGACTGTATCACGTCGGGGTCACCAAAACTGTAGGGCTAAAATATGTAAAGTTAATTACTTAGCCCACTGCTCTCCTATAACCAACGACGGAAATAGGTGCAGCGAAGGTTAATGCGTGTTTTAATGTACACTTTAAATATCTGACTCCATTTAATTGATTATCTGACTCCAATAGAATAATCTTCTAGTTCGTGCTAGAAGTGTTAGCATTCAGTGTTCTACTAATATTTGCTCTTAAGCAACTTTGAGTGAGGTTTTCATTAGAATGACGTTCCTACGTCAGAGACTTTTATATAACTTCTTTACTAAACCATTAATATGTTAGCTCATAGGTTTCTATTAACGTGCAAGCCTAGGCCTTATTTTACTTGTCAGAGGTTTTGTTTAAACTTGCAAGTATTAACCTTTACCTTTAGTTTGTCAGAGGTTGACCTTAAATGTGTCTAACGTATTATGCTTTTAGTTTAAGAAGTTATTCATAACAAAAATATCAAACATAGGCACAAAGTATTTAGAAGCAAGATAACAAATGCATTTAATATAAGGATACAATTGAAAAATACATAAAGTAGAGAAAAGAGTAGCTTACAATCAGCATTGTGAACCTTGGAGGCAGAATTGTCAAAAAGCGAGAGAGAGAGAGAGAGAGAGAGAGAGAGAGAGAGAGAGAGAGAGAGAGAGAGAGAGAGAGAGAGAGAGAGAAAAAGAGCCCGTTCTTCTCTAAGCATATCCTTGTATACCCCTGAGTCTCTTTGAAATGTATAGTGACCAGGATACCAAATGGAGATGAAACAATGGGTTTTAGGGAAGGGTGGACCCCATGGTGCTATGATAGGATTATATCACCTTCAGGCATAGTATGTTGCCGTGGGGGTAGGAAGGTGAGAAGTTTCCCCGTTGCAAACCAAAGGGGTTGTGTGTATGTAGAGAGAGCACATATTGCAACATATATGGTAACTGTTATTTCCTAAACTTCATGATATTTATGATATCACCACAACATTCACCATGAAATATGGATACAAATGACACCAAACATGCCCTGAGGAATACGGTAATTAAACACAGTTTAGATAACCAGTTTTAGTTCACCTGGTATCTCTGAAACACATTCCTGATCATTTTAACCTTAATCACAATACTGCCACAATTTTATAAATCTACTACACTCACACTCACACACAGGGAGAACACTACCGAAGCACAGGGAGAACATGCAAGCTCCACTAACGCTTATCAGAGGTTGGAATTGAGGCCCCAGCTCCCCAAAGGCGAGTCATGCATGCTAACCACTAAGCCACCATCAAATACATTATAAAGCCACCAGACTGATTAGCCTTTAAATCTAAGTAGACAGTGACAGACACGAAAATCCAATAAACTAATCTTTAATTTAAAGACTTTAAAATTCCACATTTTAACTAGTTGCCCTATCCAAGATGGCGGCGCCGTTGACATGTCTGGCTTATAATAATGGGGCACTTTTTCACATTGCAGAGGGAAATGTCTATATGACACTATTTAGTCCATTTCATTTTCAGTTTGTATTTAATCGCTGTTCATTTCAGCTTCATTTGTGTGGGACTACAGCGAAGATAAGTAAAATCTAACGTCCCATTTACATAGTTGTACCTTTTACACCGGATGTGACGTATTCCAGAGCGGAAGCGAAGTCGCGCAGCATTCCGTCGACCATTTTTGTTGATAGACGCACGGAACGTCCTGCTCCTTTTACCCGTTGGATAGTTTTCAAGTTTTTAAGCGACCCACACCGCAGAGGAACGTAAGTATGCTGACAAATTATAACTAAAAGTCGCCAAATCATAGGAACAATTTAGTTTTGATATAAATGTTAATTATTTCATTGTTCAGTTACGTGGCCTAGGTAGTTGCGTTAGCTGTGCATCCGAAGGCCTTGATTTCTTGCTAGCGCATGCTAACATGTCCTCTCCGCTGTCGCACTGCGTTGGGAAATCTGTATCTTGGGCAAAATATGGCTGGTCGGGCGAGAAATAGTTGTTTTCGTAACCGGATGGATGTTAATTGTTCTTTAATCATGCTTTTGTGTGATATTTCGGTACACCCAGTTAGCTATGTAGCCAGCTAGCGTTAACGCGGTTAAAGTGGCTGTAAAAAAGTTACGTGTTTGCGTCAAACAAAACAATCTTTCGCGCTCGCGCTCTGTTAGTAGCCTGGTATTAGTCAGATTGGCACTCTGATGATCTGATTTCCTCCCTGATGATCAGTCGGTAATATAAAATACACGAAGTGCTTTTTAGAAAATGTTCTCTTTAGATCTGCTGCTGGGGTTTCTAATCGCAGAAGCTTCGTATCTTTTAGGGCAGAGGATTATTGTTTTTATTTGCTAGTAGACTATATAGAGAATTATGGTATCACTGAGCATTTTGTGTTCTGAGATAGATTTCGTATTTTGCATTAATCGGCTGTGGGATCACGCACAGTGACTAATCACAGCACCTTAACAAGCCTATCACGACGCGTCTGCCTTAGTTTGCATAGGGCTGCTGTTTTAAAATCCATTGACGTAAAGGTTTTGTGTGCAAAATCTTTCAATAGGCCTTGCAGACATGTCGGACTTCATCGAGAGCGAGGCGGAGGAGTCTGAGGAGGAGTTTGAGGAGAAGGATCTGAAGCCCAAGAAGACTCAGAGGTTCATGGAAGACGATGATGACGGTAAAGAGTTCAGAGATAATTCAGCCAGCACACTGATACCAGGCAGTTAACATCTAAATGTACAGCTTGAGGCTGATATCAGTATTGTACTTTACATTCAGTGAGCACTTTATTACATATAACGCTCATCAGTGCATTGTTATTAACCAAGTTATATAAGCTCGTGCGTTGTTATTCAAATTATATGTGTGATTGTTCCACGTGCATCGGTATGTATAAGTTTAACCGCATGTGGGTCCCTGTTTTGCTGGGGGTTTTTTTTTAGAAGACGAAGAGGAGAACACAGAGGATCAAGATGAACATGGGAACCTGAGAGGACTGATTGATGATGACAATGTGGAGGAAGAGGAGGAGGAGGAGGAGAATAGAAGCGGAGGAGGCGACAGCGATTCCGGAGAGGAGGTCCGACATCGTCGCCGGAAGCGCGGTTAGTATTCGGTTATATTTTTGTTGCTTTTCAGAAAAGATGATACACTAGCTTATATTTTGGGTTTTGATTTGTCCCTTTACCAAGTCATATCTAATTTGCATATTATTCAGTCGGTACAGGATTTCGCAGGTTTTTTTTTTTTCCCCTGATAGTTGCATTCAAAAATGTTTGATTTTTGCTGTAGCTTTTTTTCAAGATTTGCAATGCAATTAACAGAGTTTTTTGTGGGGGTCTTTTTGCTTGAATTGGCGAAATTGCAATCGCACGAAATTGTTTTGCATAGTCTTTCGCGGTGATGTTTGTTGGTAAATGAGATCTTTTGGCTGTGCTCACGTTCAACACACGTGAATTGAAAGGGGCTTTGGCTGAATGCACATTGTGATGATGTCGCATGACGCTTCCAGGCCCAATTCTGTAGGGGAAAAAATGCAAGCTCCTGCGAATATAGCGGAGTGTCCTTGATTTTGCGTTAATTTCTGTGATCACAAAATCGTTAAATCTTGGAGGGACTGATTAGTGAGAAAGTCTTGAGTCGTCACCATCACCAGAACATGTGCAGGTGTAGGATAAGACTCATAGTTTAGAAGTCTTGAAGGCTTTTAATACACCGTGCGTGTGTATGTGTTTATTTTTAATGATTTATTTATTTATTTTTAAATGAGCTCAATGGAGTAATCTTTGTCATTCTCTTCCAGATTATGATGACCTTCTGGATGATGATGATCTGGACCTTATTGAAGAGAACCTGGGGGTTAAAATGAAGAGGGTGAGTCCGCATAAGCCTCATTTTCCCAAAATGCTCCTGCTGGTGATTAGGTTGTTTGGAAACCTTGTACATAAACATGATATGGATTGTGAAAAGTGCTTAGAACTCGATTTTTTTTTTTGCTTAGTTATTATATTTCTTCGTTACAGTGTCGGGGGCAAAAAAACCCGGACGTTTTCGATTCCTGCTTCGGCCACTGTTCTATGTGGTGTCGTGCATTACGTGCATATTTGATACGTGGCAATATGACTAGTCCTATATAGTACTTTGTCATAATTTTACATAAATACATTAGCTACATTTATGCCATTTGGCAGACGCCCTTATCAAGAGCGATTTACAGTTACTGAGCAGTTAAGGGTTAAAATCCTTGTTCAAGTGCTGGGATTTGAACTCATGACCTTCTTTTTAGTAGTTCAATGTCTTAACCACTGAGCTATCACTGCTAAACCAAACAGTGGCAATTTTGCCACTTTACCCTAATACTGATTTGCTCCGGGTGGTATTGAGTGAGTTGTTTCAATAAGCCGTTTTCATGCCAATAACAAGAGTAGTTAGTAACGATGTGCATTTTTAAAATCAACAAGCCACATTCTTAGTTATTGCACCCGACATTAGGATTAAGTCTCATCACTCCTTAGAGCAGTGTTAGTTAGCGTGCTTATTAACAAGCTCAGTGTGTTGTATTTGTGAGTGTGCAGCAGCAAATCAAGTGCACAGAGAATTTTTTTTTTTTTTTTTGTGGGTATGGGAATAAAACCTACGTATGGTTCCTCGGCTATGATTGGTCATTTTTCTTTCGGAAATACACTTTGAGCTCATTATATGCAAAATTTCTTGCGCTCTCTATTAATAAGCACACTCACTAAGACTGTGCCGTGCTGTCAGGTCGAACCCCCTCCGACTTTCTGTTAGTAATACTGTTTACGCCATAGACCTGAAACTGAAATCATTTTTACCTGTACAGAAAAAGAAGTATTCGCGTGTGAGAACGATGGACGACGATGGTGAAGATGATGAGAAAGACCAGATTGCTGATGAGATCTTTACCAGGGATGGTGATGGGGAAGGTGAAGAAGGTGGAGAAGGTGGAGAAGCACTGCACCCAGGGGATGATGAAGAGGAAGAAGAGGGAGAGGAATCAGGTAGAGTTTCATCAAGTAGTATGTGGCATTCAAGATTGAATAACATTATGACATTTATGCTGTTTATGCTGTTATTTACGTATGTTGTTTTGATCTGTACAGACATAGATGATTTCATTGTGGATGATGATGGACAGCCCATCACCAAAAAGAAGGGAAAGAAGTTTACTGGCTATACTGATGCGTAAGTAATCATGATACCCTGTACATAAGTGAAATTTGTTGTTTTTAGATGCAGATTTTTTTTTTTTAGTATATTTGGTATAAATGTATTTCTGTTAAGTGACAGCCCTGCCCCTCTTCTATGTGTGTGTGTGTGTGTGTGTATATATATATATATATATATATATATATATATATGTGTGTGTGTGTGTGTGTGTGTGTGTGTGTGTGTGTGTGTGTGTGTGTGTGTGTGTGTAAATTTATTTTATTTTATTTTATTTTTTTTGTAGTGCTTTACAAGAGGCCCAAGAAATTTTTGGTGGTGACTTTGACTTTGCCGAGTTTGACCCTGAGGCATATGATCATGCTGAGGAGGAAGAGGAGGATCAGGATGATGAAGCATGGGATCGACCAAAGAAGCAGACAAAGAGGAGGGTGGGCCGCCGCAGCATCTTCGAGATCTACGAGCCCAGTGAGCTGGAGAGCAGCCACATGACTGATCAAGACAACGAAATACGTTCCACAGATATGCCTGAGAGATTCCAGGTTGGTTTTTACAGTCTCATTAAACCAGCATCAGCAAATTGACAGCTACAGTATACTACAGAGACTCATCATTGTGTTTGTCAGATTGATGGAAACGAGTCACTTTTGGCACATTTTTTATGATGTTGAATTATTTGTCTCAAGTCATTGGAAAATTATTGTCTGCAATTGTGGTCTCCAGTTGCGCACTATACCTGTGAAGCCTGCTGAGGATGATGAACTAGAGGAAGAGGCTGAATGGATCTACAGAAATGCTTTCTCTACACCCACTATATCCATGCAGGTATTGTAAAGCTTCTTATGTTTCTGAATGTATTTAAATTCCATAACTCTCAGTGGTAAGGATAACTGTTGGCCTACATTCCAGGAGAGCACAGACTACCTGGACCGGGGAACCACCACTAACTTTAGCAGGAGAGGCCCCAGTACCATTGCTAAGATCAAGGAGGCGCTCAACTTTATGAGGAACCAACACTTTGAGGTACAGTTTTTTATAGAAAAGGCAGTTTACCAAAATAAATCTGTATTTTTAAATGAAATGTTTAAACATTTTTATTAAAACTAATGCTATAATTAGTTCCCTTATATGCATTTATTTTACACTAATAACTAGTAACTTGTTAAAAAAAGGATATCACTGTATATATAAATATGTACCGAGATTTGCACCATGCTGGCTCATGAGTAGCATGAGAACTGAAAGATATAAACAAAATCAACTAGTCCATCATTAATAAGCATTTTAGATGCAGAGTTGTCTCGTATTTCATTGTTTCAGTTTATTTTAGGTTTATAGATAAAGTGTTTATCATTTTGATCTAGTAATGACTAATGGGACCAGTAAAAGTTGGCTCTAAAATGAGCATTGAATTGATTCCTGTTCCTCTCTTTTTCATCTTGCAGGTTCCCTTTATTGCTTTCTACAGGAAGGAATATGTGGAGCCAGAGCTCAACATTAATGATTTGTGGAAGGTTTGGCAATGGGATGAGAAGGTAAATTCACTATGTTGTATCTTACACCCCTTATATTGCAAGACTGTTTATTGTTTGTGTTGTTCACACAAATATCGTTTGACCTCTTGTGTGTTTTTCCTCAGTGGACCCAGCTGAGGACACGTAAGCAGAACCTAACCCGACTTTTCCAGAGAATGCAGTCATTTCAGTTTGAACAGATCTCTGCTGACCCTGATAAGCCGCTGGCTGATGCCATTCGTCCGCTGGACACAGCTGACATGGAAAGGTAAGCTGAAGCATAATGGGGTATATTGTGCAGATTTAATTTTTAAATAATATTAATGACATTATATTGCTCTAATGGCAAACAACACTTTTTTTTAATGACAGACTGAAAGATGTCCAGTCTATAGAAGAGCTGAGTGACGTATACAACCACTTCTTGCTCTATTATGGGCGTGACATTCCCAGGATGCAGAATGCGGCCAAAGTCACCAAGAAAAAACTGAAGAAGATCAAGGAAGTGTCAGAGGAAGATGGTACAGCCATGTTATAATGGAATATGAGTTACTCAGTAGAATATATGACTGGATGTTATTGTGACACTGTGCTTTGGTTTATACCAGGCGAGGAAGCTGAGGTGGAAGAGGAAGAGGAAGAGGAAGAGGAGCAGAAGGGGCCGGATCTGAAGCAAGCCTCCCGTAGAGACATGTACAGCATCTGCCAGGCTGCAGGACTTGGTATGTGATTATGTTAGATGAAAGTTTTTTTTTTTTTTTTTTTTTTGAGAGATATGCTGACATATTGGGGTCCACAATGCCAAGAGATGTGCAGAAAGCTCAGAAAAATTTACATAAAATTTTATAGGCACTTTAATATTTTAAAGACAAACTGTTTTATGTGGAAATGGTATTAATTAGTCTAAGAATGTCTTTAGAGGCAAGTGCTTCAAAAGATGAATGTAAAATAATCTCGCTGGCTGTTTCCATGTTTTACTGCTTAACAGATGGACTGGCCAAGAAGTTTGGTCTCACTCCTGAGCAGTTTGGTGAAAACTTGCGTGACAGTTACCAACGACACGAGACTGAGCAGTTCCCTGCAGAGCCATTGGAGCTGGCCAAGGACTATGTATGCAGGTAACGCCTAAGATGAGTCTAGCACCTTGACTTGACAAAATTAATACTGCTTTTTCTTTATAGTGATACAAGGTTGCTTACAATGGGCCTGTAGCAAAATAATGCATATTTATTTTGATGTTCACAGCCAGTTTAACACACCAGAAACCGTTCTAGAGGGCACACGCTACATGGTGGCCATGCAAATTGCTCGTGAACCTCTGGTCAGACATGTCCTGAGACAGACCTTCCAGGAAAGGGCCAAGATCAACATCAAGCCCACTAAGAAGGGCAAGAAGGTAAGGGCCTATCGATGGCGTCAGGTCAATGAACTTCTTTCTGCTAATAAAAGCATAGATACATTGTGATGGGTTTTTTTGTTTCTTTGTTTGTTTTTGGCCATGTCAATACTTGGGATTATTTTCTTATTATTTTAAAATGTATGCCCTACATGACCAGGGAAATGGGCATCATTGGAACATCCGTTTCTTTTAGTTTCACTAATTTTCTTGTTAATGTTAATTCAGTTTTAGATGATTTCACAGTAAGCTTACAGGTTATATTCACTGTTCAATTTGTTTTTTTTTTTTTTTTGTTTTTTTTTAATTTAATTTCTTTTCATTTATTAATGAGTAAAAATGAAAGAACATTTTCAATCTTTAGTCATATAGATTTTTTTCTAGTCTGTTTTATGCTGACCGTCATATACTTTTTGTCAACAAAGAAGTGCACATTTATTAAATGGTAACTAAATAATTTCAACCTGTTTATTAACATGATACTGATGCATAGTAAATATGATTTCCATTTATCCATGTTTGAGAACCGAAACATTATGACCCATATTCTCATTCAACATTTTGTCAGATTGCTCACAAACCATCTGGTTTACCTGTGCTGCATTTGTGCAGTTTTATAACACAGTTTGCACATTTTTGAGAGATCTACAAAATGACAGTGTGCTTAGTGATGTCACAATTCACAAGTGGTGTGTCTACACGCACAACACAAGCATTTATGGTTTCATTTTCTGGCCATATGGGGTGGTGTCTTCAGAGAGCTTTTTTTTGTGTGTTAATATTATCATTATAATGCATCAATGATGTGTTTTGCTTTAAATGTTGTTTTTAAACAGAACATTGTTGCTTTTGTTGATTAGAGATTTAAGCAGTCGTTCTCCTGTGTTCCAGGATGTAGATGAGGCACACTATGCATATTCCTTCAAATACTTAAAGAACAAGCCTGTGAAAGAGCTAAGTGGAGATCAGTTCCTGAAGATGTGTTTGGCAGAAGACGAAGGACTCCTCACTATAGACATCAGCATTGACTTGGTTGGAGTTAAAGGGTAAAACTTTTACACAGAACCATCTGTTCTGTACCTAAATTCTACACACTTCTTGACAATTTTTAAGACTGGCTTGATTTAGCAGATCATTTCAGGTTATTCTAATGCAGTGCTATAATCCAGGAAAATGGTTCCATACAAAAAAAATTTTTTTTTGGTCCTTCTGTTGCAGCTATGGGGGTGACCAGACCTACTTTGATGAGATAAAGCAGTTCTACTACAGAGATGAGTTCAGTCACCAGGTGCAAGAGTGGAATAAACAGAGAACACTGGCCATCGAACGTTCCCTCCAGCACTTCCTTTATCCTCAGATGGCCAAGGAGCTGAAGAATAAACTTGTTGCCGAGGCCAAGGAAAATATCACCAAGGTCAGTTTACAATGCTATAAATGTGATTTAGGATGTTTTTCCACTGCACATTCAAAAACACAGCCCATTCAAGAGCTATTGGAACATAGGATTCTGTTTCATTTTCCACTGACCGAATGGTCATAGTAATGATAAAATGATAAAAGTGGCTCAAGCACAGTGTGCGTTGTGTTTACAATGTCCGTATATCCAATATGGAAGAATTTCCTGGATTAATTTTGTGCTTTTCTTTAATTGGCTGTTTGATTAAACTCATATTAAAGTCATACTGACTGAGATCTCAAATCATTACTGCATCTCCTCACTGTTACATAATTTAATTTCCTTCGTTATTGTACAACCCAAGATTATCAGTTCTTTTTGAAAAAGTCATGATGTGATTCATGAGTAACCAGTTAGCAATGAACAATGCCATTAGCCGTTCCCTTGAATACCGTTAAGTGCAGTCTTAGGTACTTACCAAAGCTCATACAACTGAAAACATTGGTAGCTCTGTTACTACCAATAACCGAGTTTAGTTAAGTTTTTTTGCAGTGATAAATGGTGTGCAGTACATAACCATTTTTTTTTTACATTCTGAAATGTTTTCAATTGTGGTGATGTTTCTGCTCTGTGATGCAGTCATGCTGCAGGAAACTGTATAACTGCCTGAAGGTGGCTCCATATAGACCCGACCAGCAGGTGGAGGAGGATGATGATCTAATGGATGACACTCAAGGCAAAGGCATCCGTGTTTTGGGAGTGGCCTTTGCTTCCGGCAGGTACTGACCACTCCTATTTATTAGTTTTTAAAAAAATTGCAGGCCTTGTGTGGTCTTGTCATTAAAATCTTGGCTATCATGCTTGTCATACTATAATTTTCAGTATATTTGACTATTTTGCATGTGGGTGTGTGTTTCCTCAGAGACACACCTGTATTCTGTGCTCTGATCAACGGCGAAGGGGAGGTTGTGGACTTCCTCAGGCTTCCTAACTTCTTAAAAAGGAGGAATGCATGGAGGGAGGAGGAACGGGAGAAAAAGGTGAAACACTCATAAAGTATGACCACAGCCTTTATAGTTGGCAGACTTAATATTCTTAAAATAATTCAATATTATGTCTCAACAGCTTCAAGACATTGAAAACCTGAAGAAGTTTCTTCTCAGTAAGAAACCCCATGTGGTGGCTGTTGCTGGTGAAAATCGGTATTTCTTCCTACTTTGTCTGAAGCCTTAGCAGATTAATACCAATGCTTACTGCCCTGTACTTATGTGTTTCAGTTAATTGTGCATTACTCAGCATGTGTGGCATTGCTGCTGGCAGTGATTAGTACTGGTGTATGATTCTCTTCTCTCTCATCCTTTGCAGTGATGCTCATATGCTGATGGAGGACATCAAGCGCACAGTCAGTGAGTTGGAGCAAGACTCATCTCTGCCCGCCGTGGGAGTCGAGCTGGTGGACAACGAGTTAGCCACACTGTATATGAATAGCAGAAAATCTGAGGTGACTCAAAAGGAATAATTTTTTCAATGTAATCTTTACTTTACACTGCATCTGTGGCATATGAGTGATAAAAATTTCATCAAACCAAATTTCATCACCTTTCCAACTTGCATTAAAGAAAGGTCAGAACTCTTATAATGGATGTCTAAAGGCATTTGTTGCATTCTGTGAATAATCATTTCATATATGCAACTACATAATGAAAATTCTAAATCACAACCACAACACCCTAACATAGTCTTAGGATAAGACTAAGCTGTTTTTATGTAGTTTAGGAGCAACACAGTAAATATAGCTGCAAGCAGCAATCTGTGGGGTCCGAGCACCATTCACAAAAAGAGCTTCCAGTGGCCAGTTCTTACTAAGTTAAACAGAACCATTTGTAAGTCGCTTTGGACAAAAGCGTCTGCTATATGATTAAATGTAAACATAAGAATGCTAGGGCCGGTAGCTCAATGTTATATGCCTCCTCAAAATGGATTGGCTGATTGCAGCCATGTTTTGTAAGTAACCCAGCAAACATCTTTAGAAGTCCACTTAAAGATTAGCACAACGATGCAGCATACCAAATTTCAGCTGAGTCGGACTTGCTGTTCATGAGAACCTGAATACGCCTCAAATTTTGCTGGTCTTCATCTTGTCTTCCGCATGCGATATAATTTGCATGTTTATACATGCAGTCAATCAGGAGCAACAACTTTATGAATAAACTAAAAGCCACCCAATTACATATGCTTTTTTTCTGTGGTTTTGTGGTATCCATATGGAATGTTTATAATGCATAACAAATTATTTCCTCCAAAGTAGTCTCGTCTCTTAAAAGGAATAGTTTTACTGCTTTAAGTGAAGCTTAATTTACAAATACCTTTGACTGAAGAATTCATCATGTTTTTCATTGGCTCCACTACCCAGTGAATTTCAGATTTTGGGATCAGAAAATCAATTGCTCATGTGCTATATCTCTTGTGCAGGCGGACTTTAGGGACTACCCTCCCCTTCTTCGCCAGGCTGTGTCTGTGGCCCGCAAGATTCAGGACCCGCTGGTGGAGTTTGCTCAGGTGTGCAGCAGCGATGAAGACATCCTATGCCTTAAACTGCATCCGCTACAGGTATTGCGCTTACTGCTAAGCAGTAGATGATTATTTTTCCACACAGTTTGTAATATAATATATTATGGACTGATGTTTGCATGTTGTATTAGTTAAAACCGTTAGTCTGTATTAAAAATGTGATGTTCATGGTGAGTCAGGATGAAACTATTTCTCTCAATGAGAAATACATGTACAAATAGAAGTTAATTATCTGGCAGTTCTATTTTTGTTTTTCATTTGGCATGCAATGTGAAGAAAGCTCTGAGAGAATAGAATTTGCCAGTTTACTAGTCAGTTTTGTTTTTTCCCCCTGTTTTTTTTTTTTTTTTTTTTTAAATAGATAAATAAATACACACACATATATATATATATATATATATATATATATATATATATATATATGAATGAAGGGGGGGGGGGGGGGGGTTCCCCCATTCAAATTTGTGTACTACTTTTGCAAGGTAAATTTTCTTGTTTGTCCTGACTGAGACATTTATACAAACTAGCTCTATTTTGTGTTGTTCTTTCCCATTTTTGTGTTCCTGCTTCTGAAAAGAATCTGTTATCCATGCAGATTACTTAATGTGCAGTCATGTATTATGTGCAGTCATGTATAGGCAGTATAAAGGATAGGTAATAGATTAATAGTGTTCTCATATCTTGTGTCATTGCTATAATTTCCAGGAACATGTTGTGAAGGAGGAGCTGCTTAGCGCACTTTACTGTGAGTTTATTAACCGTGTGAACGAAGTTGGTGTGGATGTGAACAGGGCCATTGCTCATCCCTACATGCAGAGTCTGGTTCAATATGTCTGTGGCTTAGGACCAAGAAAAGGCTCACATCTGCTCAAGGTAAGCGTTCTCTCAAGTATCTAGTATTAAATGTTTGCTACAGGATATGGATTCTCTGTCCTTCAAATGGTGGTTAGTTGTTAAATTGACTCTTCATTTTTTCCATCAGATTCTTAAACAAAACAACACTCGTTTAGAAAACCGGACGCAGTTGGTCACAATGTGCCATATGGGACCTAAAGTGTTTATCAACTGTGCTGGATTTATCAAAATCGACACCGCTTCTCTCGGAGACAGGTGACATAATTTTAACTTTGCTTATACCTGACCTTCCTTTGGTTTGTCTGTAAAGATCTGAAAAATAGACTGATTTGTTTTTATTTCACCCTGTAGCACCGACTCCTACATTGAGGTTCTAGATGGCTCTCGTGTTCATCCTGAGACTTACGAGTGGG
Organism: Cranoglanis bouderius; assembly: GCA_023630585.1. NCBI lineage: Eukaryota > Metazoa > Chordata > Actinopteri > Siluriformes > Cranoglanididae > Cranoglanis > Cranoglanis bouderius. The sequence goes on from CM042541.1 coordinate 20,885,779, forward strand.
CTCGTAAAATGGCAGTGGATGCCCTGGAGTATGATGAGTCAGCAGAAGATGCAAATCCTGCAGGAGCTTTGGAGGAGATCCTGGAGAACCCAGAGAGGCTAAAGGACCTGGATCTGGATGCATTTGCTGAGGAGTTGGAGAGACAAGTGAGTTAGTAACAGAACATACAGCTCATTAAGTGTGTTTACATATACCAAATAATCTGATAACCACAGAAGAAATAACTAATCCAATGCAATTGTATGCACAAGTAGACTGAGGGGTTGATAGGATTTTGTGGTGTAAGGGATTGAATAATATCTTTCTAAATACCTGACCTGAAAGGAAATACATTCCATCATTGCAGTTTTTTTATTATTATTTTTTTGCATTTTTTGTTGCTATCTGTTGTGTTTAATGGATCCATTGCAGCTCCTGTCAATTCGGTTACATTTGCATAAATAAGCAGGTGTATTATTTAAAAGTTCTGGTTTAGTGTATTTCTTTATAATCTTGTCAAATGTGTAAGCAGTGATGATTTTTTTTTTTTAATTTTCATACCTGTTTGTCACCAGGGCTATGGCAATAAGGGAATCACACTGTATGATATCCGTGCTGAACTCAGCTGTAGGTATAAAGACCTGCGAGCCCCATACAGACCCCCCAACACAGAGGAGGTCTTTAACCTGCTCACTAAGGAGACCCCTGAGACCTTCTATATTGGTAGGCACTATATCTCTGACCCAGTGATGGACTTGAGTCTTGAATTGATTAGAATAAAAAACCTGTTTGAAGATTTGCATAATTTGAAGAAATCCTTATTAATTATTTAAGTCCTTATTCCCTTTTCATATGTACACAGGTAAGCTAATCACCAGTGTCGTAACTGGCATCGCTCACAGACGGCCTCAAGGGGAAAGTTATGACCAGGCTATTCGTAATGATGAGACTGGACTATGGCAGTGTCCCTTTTGCCAGCAGGACAACTTTCCTGAGCTCAGTGAGGTGAGGCACATTCTCTTCTATACTTTTTTCAGTTTTGCCTTTGCCCGAATATTTTAATTATCCATATAATTAATGTAATTTTAATATGTTTGATGATTAAGGAGCAAGTACATGTATAATATGATGCTCTTCATTTCAACCATCTATGCCCTAAAAGGAAGAATTCCACTAACATTTTTATTTTTACTATAGTTTGCATGATTTAGTTTCCTCCTCTAAGAGCAGTGTGATTTGAGGAACGTTTTGGAGAAATGTACCTTGCAATGTGCCTTGCAAGGATCTCTATGTTGTGCGAGTTGATATAAAGTAAGAATGTGGACCATTGGGCCCTGAGGGCTGGTTTGAGAACCACTGCTCTAGAGTAGTAATTTTCATCAAAACCTGTCTTTGTTTGCTTTTTAAGCAAATTGTGTGAAAGTTTTAAAAAGATTTGAGAAGCTCTCCTATAAAGCACCACATCAAGCTGTGTGAAAATGATCCTACAAAGTGATTGTTTTTTGTTTTGTTTTGTTTTTCTCTCTCAGGTCTGGAACCACTTTGACAGCGGCTCCTGTCCTGGTCAGGCTATTGGTGTGAGAACTCGTCTAGATAACGGTGTCATGGGTTTCATCCCCACCAAGTTCCTCTCAGACAAGGTGGTTAAGCACCCAGAGGAGAGGGTGAAGGTGAGGTCATCATACTTCAGAACCTAATTTGGTTTATTTCTCTTTCATATATAGTAACCACAACTATACATGTATTAACAGCAGTCAACTGTGTCAATATTATGCAGTCAGTAGGACAGTTCAGCTGCTTGTGAAGTAGTGGTGGCATTTCTGCTTACAGCAACTCACATTTCTCTGTCTTTAGGTTGGCATGACTGTCCACTGTCGTATTATGAAGATTGACATTGAGAAGTTCAACGTGGACCTTACCTGTAGGACATCTGACCTCAGTGACAAGAACAATGAGTGGAAGCTTCCCAAGGACACCTACTATGACTTTGATGCTGAAACTGAGGATGTCAAACAAGACGAAGAGCAGAAGAAGAAACAACAAAGGACCAGTAAGACCCTCATTTAATGATATTTTTGTGATGCTACAAAAAGCAAGGTGGTTGTTCAGATGATCAGAATTATAAATATGTCTTAAAAATGTGCTTGTTTGTCTCCTTCTTTTTCATAGCTTATATCAAGCGTGTCATTGCCCACCCATCGTTCCACAACATTAACTTCAAGCAGGCGGAGAAGATGATGGAGACGATGGATCAGGGTGACGTGGTGATCAGGCCGAGCAGTAAAGGGGAGAACCACCTGACTGTCACATGGAAGGTAGCAGAAGGGATCTACCAGCATGTGGACATACGGGAGGAGGGCAAGGAGAACGCCTTCAGCTTGGGACACACACTGTGGATTAATAATGAGGTGAACACGCAACTAGATTGCTGCTCTGTGTAGTGCAGTTCAATTACTCTTCCATTACATCCTTTATATTTTGTCAGATATTGTGTGGAAGAATCTGTTAAAGTGTTTTAAACTTGTTACTTGTGTTAAACGTGTGTAGATAGTTTTGCACTGATTAGTCATTCTCTGCATGCAGGAGTTTGAAGATCTTGATGAAATCACAGCCCGTTATGTGCAGCCCATGGCTGCTTTTGCTCGCGATCTACTCAGCCACAAGTACTTCCAAGACTGCAATGGTGGAGATCGGAAGGTGTGATAATGAGTACTCACAAGTGACAAATGATTAAGCATACACAAAAAATCCATACAGAAATCGTCATAATTTTAATTTTTTAAAAGTTATAACTGTTTACAATGGCATTGGGTGATAGGAATTTAGGATTTAGAAAAACATTGCCTAAAACATCCATTAATGCTCAGAAGCTAATTCTAATAGAATTTATCTAAACATACTTCAAGTTATACAATGCAGTGATATAACTATACTACTAGTACATTTCACATAATGTTGAGTTAAAATTGCAGACACTAGACAGACTCATATATGCAAGCTTCACCTGTCAAAGAAATTAAAACACATCTGTAGTCTGTTCTCTATTTGAAGGTTTTTGACACGTATTTATCATGTTTTGCAGAAAATGGAGGAGATACTCATAAAGGCAAAGAAAGAGAAGCCCACTTTCATCCCCTACTTTGTTTCGGCCTGCAGAGACCTACCTGGAAAGTTTCTCCTAGGATATCAGCCTAGAGGGAAGCCAAGGTAAGCCAAGTTTAAATTAAACGTGCTGTTCACTTTTACAAGTTGAAGTGAGTATAATTTACAAACATTTGAAACATATGGCTGCTTTATCTTGCAGGATAGAGTATGTGACCATCACTCCAGATGGGTTCAGGTATCGCTCCCAAATGTTCTCCACAGTGAATGGACTCTTCCGCTGGTTTAAAGACCACTACCAGGAGCCTGTGCCAGGTCAGTGACAGCTCTTGCTTGACCCTTACTCTGGACTGATTTGCAGTCAGGCTTCATCAACTGGTCGAATTTCTGAGGTGTTAATTTATTCAGTACACAAATATGCATTTTCTACTGTATTTTCACCTCTGTCTGTCTGTTTGTCTGAAGGAGTAACACCCAGCAGTAGCAGCAGAATGCGAACACCAGCATCTGTGAATGCAACTCCAGCCAACATTAACTTTGCAGGTCAGTGCTGCACTTTAAGAATCTTGTCAGGACTGTACATTTTTAAATCGCAGGGAATGTGGTACAAAATGTACATGCATCCAGCAAAATCTGAGGGAAAAATAAAAAGGCAGAAATATTACAGCACTCGAACAGCGAATTCAGTTGGTGTTCAGGCCGACCTGAGAACTGTCTGCATGGACATTTATTCTTCCTGCCACAAATAATAATAATCAGATAATTTAAAAGATAATAACAATAATCAGAAACAAAATGGCACAAGCAAATTGGAATTGTTCAACCCTATGTGTACAAACTTGCCCAATTATAGAATCATCATAGTAATCTGTGTTTTCTAGGTTAGTTTTCACATGCTAGGTTACTCAGATTTGAAAAGCCTGTCTATGTGGGAATATGGTTTCAATTAAGCAACCATCAGCCTTTATTCAAGCCTTGTCCACTTTAGAATTAAAATGATTCATTCTGTAACAGTGCAGATAGACATTGGAAAATTACTGATTATTCTTGCGATCTTCTTTCATATGGTTTTCCAACAAGACCAATATTAACCTGATTATTTTCCCTGTCTTTCTCTATTTCAGATCTAACTCGGGCTGTCAATGCTCTGCCCAGGAATGTGACGTCACAGATGTTTAATGCTATAGCGGCAGTAACGGGGCAGGGCCAAAATCCTAACACTACTCCAGCACAGTGGGCCTCAAGCCAGTATGGTTACAGCGGAGGCAGCAGTGCAGGAGGAGGAGGCAGCAGCAGCGCTTATCACGTATGCTTAACACATTGTAGCAATATTTACCTAATCACAACTGAGCATACAATCTTATGCACATTAGAGTCAGTTTCATTTCATGCATTAATATACTAGGCTGTTTCTTTTCCTCTTTTGTGGTCATACAGGTATTTGCAACACCGCAGCAGCCTATCGCGACACCCCTGATGACACCCAGCTACTCGTACACTACCCCAGGCCAACAGCAGTCCATGAGCACACCACAGTATCCTAGCAGCACACCGCAGTCCTCCCATAGCCACCACCAACACCCTTCATCCACACCATCGTCATCCTCCTCGTCATCCAGGGTTCGGACACCACAGCCAAAGTGAGTGAATGCTGCCGCTTTAGAGCCTTCCATAATGATCTTCCATAATATCCTGCTGCATAACTTGATTTAAAGCAGCAGTTCAGCCAAATTTGCATCGCGTAACACTGCTTGAGAAAGCAGGAGTTGTTTCTCTGTAGGTTATGAGATGGAGATTTCAGAGGAATTGGTAGTAAACTACAAATATAAAAAAAGATTATGAAATGCACCCAGGAATCTCGTTTGATGTTAAAATGCGTCTGGTGCTGCCTAATGAACTAGTAAGCACAAGATGTTTGTTAATGACACACACCTAAACGCAACGTGATCACACTTAGCCGAGTAGCTCTAAGAAGCTAATCGAATTTAACTGATCCCAGACTTATGCTACGTTTGGAAAATTGTGTACTGATGTCTTGTGCGTTTTTTCCCCTTACTGTTTTCCAGAACAACCTCTCACACTGCTGTGGATTGGGGTAAAATGGCTGAACAGTGGCTGCAGGAGAAGGAGGCTGAGAGACGTAAGAAGGCAACTCGCATGACGCCACGGCCCTCACCGAGCCCCATGATCGAGAGCACACCAATGTCCATCGCCGGAGACGCCACACCACTGCTGGATGAGATGGACCGATAGATGTTAACACATCCTCATAGCAAAAACAAAGCCTCCACATTCATTTCATCTCCATGTCTCTTTCTCATCATGTGCTTTCTTAATAATTGCTCAATCTTTCACTGCTCAAAGTGTTTCATTTTGAAAAGCAGTCATCCAGAGCTAGAGAGACAAACTCTACAGAAATGACAGACTGATTCAGGAAATGGACCTGTGATGAAATTTCTCCTATTTTCCTTTCTTTCTTTTAGAAAGGAGCACAGATGTGCGCCGCCTATTCCTATTTTTGTTGAGGTTTTAACAAGAGCTAAAAGTTAAGACTCCGAATAAAAACAAATGGTGGACGGGCTCTGTGGCATAGCTGATTGTATTGAGTTGTGAGAGCTGGCTAATTCAAGCCTGCTTCACTAAATGGAGAGCTGTTCACTTTTTATATAATGCATCCTAATAAATAAAACTGACCTGCGGTATCAGCCTAAATGCTGTGATACACGCGTTGTGACAGTTTAACAGGGACGTTGGAAATGAGTTACACACCCGTGTAATAGGGTGAGGTGTTCGAGATACACTTAAAACAGTGTTATTTGATCTTGTCAAAGACCGCATTAAGACGAGACAAGATCGGAAAAGGAGCCTTAATACCAGTTTCCTCTTTACCGCAAATCTGCGAGTTTTGATGCATAATGCGTATAAAGGCCAATGTTGGAATATGTTGTTATCAGAAGCTTTACTGATTTACAGCTTATGTGGTACTTTGATATTTGCGTGTTAAAAGTTTACTGTAATACTTTCTAAAGAAATGTTTTGGGGCGATAAATCTTGCTCTCCCCCAATTTTATGAGTTCATTTTTGAATTTATTCGTTTTGTCACATAAATGTGGTCGACTTGCTGTGCTTCAGCTCAGATACATAGATATTATTTTTTGCTCATGAGCATATTTTGTGACAATTATTTTTTATCAAAACCAGAATTTCACTGGTTTTCCACAGGCGCATTTTCTTCATAATTTATACAGCCTCTCTTACCCAGTGCAGTACAGAGAAATCTGCATTAATTTAAACTATTAATCATAAGTACAATGTGTCCTGATGTGACAATTTCCTTATATACTGTGACCATTTTAAATCGTGTTAAACCTAGTCCTGGTCATTTTAGTTTCATCAATTCACAAAGACTTTGTTTTTTTTTTATTTGTATTTTTTTTGTATTATTTTCCCTGAAGCTGCCTAGTAGTCATTCCTTTATTCCTGTTATTGAACTCTGCAAAAAGGACTGTTTCCCCCCCCCCCCGCCATGTGCTCTGTACAGGGGTTGGGTCATATGGGTATAGTGTGACCTTAATGGCAAGAACTGACTGCAAATGAATGTGAATGCTGTTCAGTATAATTTACTGCTGAGATAATGTTAATTTCTTTTCTTTGATAAAATTCCTAAAAGCAAAACAGAGCTGACTTGCTGGTTTCATTATAGGGATCGTATGACATAGTGAGTGTTGTGCATCACCAAAAGGACCAGACGTTGCATTTGTTTAAAACAATAGATATTAGTCAATCTTTGCCAGCTGATTACTGATATTCTTAAGTATTAAGTATTTTTGTCTTGGAAAAATTTTTCCCAAAAAATCTTACTTTATTTGGGTTTCATCTAATTAAATATGTGTACATTTGCATACTATATAAAACCAAAAATCTAGTCTTTGGATGATGTTATAATTTGTTTCCCTGTGAACACACACTTCAGAGAAAAATCATTTTGTTGGAATATCTTTTACGTACTGTTTATCTATAAAATACCACACACTGTTCTAGAAATGGTTTTATATGCCATCTTTCAGTATAAAATCTACCATAAATCCGACAATTATCAATGTTTTAAGAAATTCCTGTGTAAAAAGCTAAATAGGTATACGAATGCGCATGTAAAATTTCGTGAATACAGGTAATCTAGAAACTGGCATTGTTGGTTTTTGAAAAAAAAAAAAACACATTTAAAAATAAATGTGATTTTATGTACTTCCACACTAGTTGGTGTGGTTTATAAGATCCCCTTTGTCTCCCCTATTTGGTCACCTGCCAATTCCTACCCATCAGCCAGCTCTTTCCTATCATAGAACAGCTACCAAACAGTCTGTACAGGATTTCGCATTTTTTTGTGATTGTTGTGGCCAAAAATACTTAATGTTGCTGCATTCTCTCCCCCCCCCCAAAAAAAAAAATTTCTGATGTAACTTGCGGAGTTTTTTATGCTTTTTTTTTGCGAAAAACCTCTTGAATTTGCAAAATTGCAATTGCACGAAATTGTCTTTCGCAGTGCTGTTTGTTGGTAAATGAGACCTTTTTGCTGTACTCATGTTTGATGCACGTGAATTGAAAAGGACGTTGGCATGACACGTCTTGGCCCAAATCTGCGGTAACTTTGAAAAATTGCAAGCTTGTCTGAATATTGTGGAGTTTGCTTGATTTTGCGTTAATTTCTGCGATCGCAAAGTTCACGAAATCCTGGAGGGACTGGCCAACTGGGAAGAGTCAAGGCTAACGGTCTTCCTGTGAGGCACGTGAAGCCACCCAATCACATCTTTTGGTACTTTTATCTACCATCTACATGAGCTCACATTCGCCCATGAATGGCCAGTGCCACTGCGATGAACAGGGGAGAGAGAGCATGCCATCCTGGCCATGGATGACTGTGGCGTTGATGGCAGTGACACTTTTCTGTTGCACTACTCTGGAGCCATTAGATTTATAAAAGAAATTGACAATTTATTTTATAACAGGAAACAAGCTTTTTAGGGATATATCAAAAGACATGATTGTGCCAAGTGGGCAAAACATAAGCCTTCTCCTATGTTGCTCATTTGAAAATGATACAGTGTTCACACGTGGACAAAAACAGTGAAATAATCATATTACTGCTGAGTTTTGACATTTTCATTACTACTACAGTTGACTGATTTGACAACATTTCTACCTGTAATGTCTTTCATGACATGGAGTTTTTGTAGCAAAGATGCAAAGAATCAGAAGATTTAACCAAATCAAGACCAGCCCAGAATATATATCATCATTTTAACCTACAAAATGATTGGCATAACATTTTAATGTTGTATAATATGATTGCTTCTATGACCATGCATATCACCTTAATGTCACAATTACAATCAAACTCACAGACTATTTGTTAGACACCTGAATGAAAGTCCTTGTCACTGTGTTTTCTGTAATTCCATGCCCTGAGGGATAATCCCTCCATTATGTTCATGCTGGGAATCCAGTGATCTGCAGTTTCTGGTCACGGGTACTAGCGTGTGTCTCATATTAGCCAAAGAAACACATGATGCATTGAAGAAAACAAAGACTTCACTTAAAATCTGCCAGTGCAAAATCCTCAAAGGGCCTTTAAGGAGAACGATGATATGATGTCTAATCTAGTCTGTGCATACACAACTCTGTATTCACAGTACTCTGATTATTGGAATTTATTTTTTTTTTATTTTGCAATAATAAAACCAGTGTACATAAATGTAGCTGCTCATCCTGATAGGAAATAAAGCTGTTGTAGAGAAGGACGTTTCAAATCTCATATAAAACAGAATTTTAAAAAGACGTTGAAAAACCAGTGACAAGTGACACGAGCATATAATGTAGTATAATTTATATATATTATAATATTGATTCAAATGCAGACGGAGGGACATTTTTCACTTTGCAAAACAGCTTTTCTTTAGTGCAAATGTACTCAAATGACAAAATTGCTTTATATTAAATAAAGCAACTTGAAATTTTCAAGTCCCTGCACAGCAGTGTGGCAAAACTCAGCAAAATATTTCAGGAGATTTTCTTGCCAAGAGTCCTTTATTGTGGAAAAGAACGCCTAAACCTCTGCTCATAGTCTGCAGCTTCAGGATTAGCAGCTCAACAAGGTCACGCGCTTCAGTAGAGCTGGAGATTGTGTCCGATGCCGCAGTCTGTAGTCACACTGTGTTGATCTGTGGTTCTGTCTCTGTCCTGAGATGTTCATACACACACACATGAAATGGGTCCTGCTTCTCTGTTCTCTTAGCTACAGCAGTTTGCATGCTTCTTCTTTAATGTTTTGTCATCATCGCGATCCGTGATTTCTGAAATGAAGCAAATCCCAGAGTTTTAATCGCAGTAGTCAGAGTTTTAACCACAGTAGGGATTCCTAGATTAGATGTGCAGAGGACTGTTTTATTTTAATAACACTCCCACCCATTCCTGCAGAACGTGTGACCAATCCTGCCTCCTCACACTTATTCTTTTTTTTATTTGCACCTGACTATGATATTTTTCGAATGAATCTAGTTGGTTCTATTTCCCAAAATATATGTTTTTAAAAAGGTAACAATTTCATGAAGGGTGTCTACAGAGTGCCTTTAGAACACATACATAAGCATTGTATACATTTTTTATAAACCAGTGCTGAAGAAGTTATGAAAGGCTTATGTCAAAGTGCGTAAAATGATATTGGAGGTTTTGTGCAAGTTTGTCTTTCCAGTCAACAGGGAGAACAACCATAAATTGTCGCCTAATGATTAATATGTGAATTTTACACATGTGGACACTTCCCATTTTGTTTTACGCATTTTCCAAATGTAGTGCATGTGTTTACATTTTATATTTCATGTTATTACATTATTCACACAATCACATGTGGAAAACATGATGACGTAAAATGTGACCACAAGTGTAAGTATTGTAATGCATAATAATATATCCAAACATAGACATAAAAAGGATAGTATAAAACAACACAACCTAGCAACAGTTTTTAGTAATTAATAACAATTATATTATTACATTATTATTATTATTTTTACATTGCTCAAGCTCAAATACTTAGTTATAGGGTGAGGAATGGCAGCACAGTGAGTAGCATTACTGCCATCCAGCTTATTAGAGGTTGATCCTGAGCTCAGGTTACTGTCTGTGTGGAGTTTCACAGGTTCTCAGTTTTCTTGCCACCTCCCAAAAACCTGCTAGTGGACTGGCTATTATAAAGGCATGAATCAATGTGCGAATATCTATGTGTGTCCCTTTAAGAGTGTATTTCCACCTCATGCTGTGTTCCTGGGATAGGCTGTGAATCAACCTCAAACCCTGACCAGGATAGAGTGCTTAGTGAAGATGGATGGATGAATGAATGTATTAATGTATTAGTGATGACCGACATCCTCAATTTAGGCAAATAGGAAATGCAACTAAATACTCATATAGTCATTTAATTGAAATTGAATTAAACATTTCTTGAGTAACTTGAAAGATACAGTTGAGGCCAAAAGTTGTAAAATTAAATTGTTTGGCAATAATGATCAGAAAAGGAAGAAAAAGGGTGAGGCTTTTAATCAAAATAATAAAAGATCCCAACTGTGAAGCATGGGGGTGGCGGCATCATGTTGTGGAAAAGTTTAGCTGAAAAGGGGACTGGTGCACTTCAGAAAATAGATTATGGGGAAGGAGGATTATCTAGAAATACTGAAGCAAATCTGAAGACATCAGCAACTGGGTCCTCCAGCAGTACAGTGATCCTACACGTACCATCAAAGTTGTAACAAAATGGCTTAAAGTGGTATAAACAAAGTGAAAGTATTGGAGTGGCTACCACAAACTGTGTCCTGAATCCCATAGAAAATATATGGACTGAGCTGAAAAAAGTTTGTCTGGGCAAGGAGGCCCACAAACTAGACTAGACTAGGAGGAATGGGCAAGTATTGTGAGAAGCTTGTGGAAGGCTACCTCAAGTGTTTATTAGCATATTAACAAAGTATATGAAATAAATCTGTCTCTTAGCTATTATTTTTGAATTTACCTCTTATGGAAATAAAATAGTAACCTTAATTGACTTAACACAGGAAATGTATGACAACATAAAGTGTGTGGAGTTGTGATAAATTGAGATTGAATGTCTTGTGTCATGTGTGTGTAAACTTTTGGCCTCAACTGTATAGTGTGGTTGGGTCTTTAAATTTTTGGCCAGAGATTGAATCCAGCTTATAGACTGCAAGCTTGATTAACAGAAGGACACTTACTAACAATACCATCCACTTGTTTGTTATTGTTCCTCTCCAGTTCAGCTAATACACGTGCCTCAAAGGTCAGTGATGCAACCCGGAGAAAGAAATCCCTCACACTCACTCCTATACAGAAAAAAACCCCAAAAGGAATCACTGTAATATGGAAAAATTATAGCCCGTCTGAACTTCAAGCACAAGAAATTGTCCTGCAGTGACGTGCCCTACCTGACAGAGCAGACACGGCCCAGTACTCGGCTCTTATCTCCTCTGATAACTTGATAGCTTCTTGCTCCATTTGAGCCAACACATCGGGAGGCTGGAGAGAGAGAGAGAGAGAGAGAGAGAGAGAATATCACTACATCCATCGTTCATGCATGTGGGAAAGATTTCTTAAGATTTATCAGATAATTAACTCACACTCAGGTCTTTCTTTGTCCCTACGAGGAAGAGCAGCACACTGGAAGGATCGTTGTCTATCATGGCATCTTCAAGCCACTGCCTGAAGTAAAAACATGTGACCTCCAACAAACAAAAACGTGCTTACACTTAAATATATGTAGTTAGCAGGAAGATGTGTGATATCATTTGATGTTACCTTGCATGGTCCAGGGAATAGTAGTTGCTTAAGTCAAACACCACTATGATGGCTGAAGATCATAAAAAACAAAAACAAATTTGACCTATGTTTTCATTCTAAAGCTAATAGTGCATAATAGAACAAGCATTATATCTGTTATTACCTTGAGCTCCTCTATAGTAGGTGGAAGCAACACATTTAAACCTCTCCTGACCTGCAGTATCCCATCTACACAGACCACACATCATTAAACAAACTATTTACCATCATGAATTACTGAAAATATGTATTTCTTAAATTATTTTATAACATAGTATTGCATCTTTTGGTTTTTGATTCATATGTTTGTTTTGTTTTATAATATCATTAATACACATAGTGTGCCAGAAGTAATAGGACAATTAAATAGGAAATTGTCTTCATTACAATTTCATTTATTCCATATTTTATTATTTCTAATATGCCATTCAAATATCAGAACACTCTAAAGAATGAGGTTTATACTCAGCAACCCAGAACAATTAATCAACCTGTCAAATAGTTGTATCTATTTGAGCATAAACATATTGCAGATATATATCATAAGGTTGAAGTACCATGACAGAAACGCATGTGATTAAGTGAACAAATTTATATGACATATAATTTCAGAAAGATAACAGTCCTGCCTGTTGATAAATTCCAGTGGTGACGTTTTACAACGCGAGTACGTATCATCTTGCCGGAAATTGAGTCATCAGTGCCCCAATGTGTAGTAGCCAGGGTCCTTACTAGTGCCCGATCTCATGTACATGATATACTGATTCACGACTTAGGGAGCAGACCGAGACACACCCTTAGCTAGCAAGGTTTTAGACATCTTTAGGCAAACTGACAGTATTTACTGCTGCATTTGTTCAACTGGTTCCTAACACAACACGATTTTTGCAGAAAGGTAGCCTGGGCAATTCATCTACAGTGATATCCAATGGGTATTCCCAGACTGCCACACATTAACATTCAATACACAATTGTTAGTAGCCCAGTGTTTTGTGTGTGCTTTGTATATTGATATATTTCTGTGTATCTTTTTCTCTCCACAGTGACTCATGACTCACAGCTGCAGACTAAAAGGCACTCCCAGGATTTCAAACCTCTCCATTTCAAAGTCCACTCCGATGGTGGCTTTGTAGCCTTTCTCATAAGTGTCCCTGCAAAACCTTAGAGCAAAAAGGAGTTTAAACGTTAATCTGATTACACCTTTCACAAGTCCTTCCAGCTTAACGTCTGTAAAATATACAGTGCCCTCCACTAATATTGGTATCCTTGGAAAATATGAGCAAAGAAGGCTGTGAAAAATTTTGAACTTTTGTTCAAAAAATTCACAAAAATACTCTGCTCTCATTGATATCAAACAACTGCAAACAAAACACAGGTTTATCAAAAAAAATCTTTGTTAAATATACAACAATTACTGACACCCTTTTAGTCAATACTTTGTGCTACCTCCCTTTGCCAAGATAACAGCTCTGAGTCTTCTCCTATAATGCCTGATGAGGTTGGAGAATACATGGCAAGGGATCTGAGACCATTCCTCCATAGAGAACCTCTCCAGATCCTTCAAATTTCGAGGTCCACGCTGGTGGTCTCTCCTCTTCAGATCACCCCACAGGTTTTCTATGGGTTTCAACTCAGCAGACTGGATTGCCATTGGAAAGACCTTGATTTTGTGGTCAGTAAACCATTTTTGTGTTGATTTTGATGTATGTTTTGGATCATTGTCCTGCTGGAAGATCCAACCACAGCCCATTTTAAGCTTTCTGGCAGAGGCAGTCAGGTTTTCATTTAATATCTGTTGATATTTGATAGAGTCCATGATGCCATGTATCCTAACAAAATGTCCAGGTCCTCTGGCAGAAAAACAGCCCCATAACATTAAAGAGCCACCACCATATTTAACCGTGGGCATGAGATACTTTTCCATATGGTTACCTCTCTGTGTGCGCCAAAACCGCCTCTGGTGTTTATTGCCAAAAAGCTCTATTTTGGTTTCATTTGATCATAGAACCTGATCACATTTGAAGTTCCAGGCAAACTGAAGACGCCCGAGTTTGTTTTTGGATGAGAGTAGAGGCTTTTTTCTTGAAACCCTTCCAAACAACTTGTGGTGAAGTAGGTGACTTCGGATTGTAGTTTTGGAGACTTTCTGACCCCAAGAAGCAACTAACTTCTGCAATTCTCCAGCTGTGATCCTTGGAGAATTTTTGGCCACTCGAACCATCCTCTTCACAGTGCGCTGAGACGATATAGACACACGTCCAATTCCAGGTTGATTCATAATATTTCCAGTTGACTGGAACTTATTAATTATTGCCCTGATGGTGGAAATGGGCATTTTCAATGCTTGTGCTTATAGCCACTTCCCATTTTGTGAAGCTCAACAACCTTTTGCCGTACATCACAGCTATATTCCTTGGTCTTACCCATTGTTATGAATGACCAAGGGAATTTGGCCTATGTGTTACCTCATATTTATACCCCTGTGAAACAGGAAGTCATGGTTGAACAATTTCCTGTTCCTAATCACCCAGGTGGACTAAAAAATGTAAAATATCAATGGGAATATACTTCAAATATATTTTTCTCATATGAATTCATAGGGGTGCCAATAATTGTTGCAGACATATTTAAGAAATATATTTTTTTGGATAAACCTGTGTTGTGTTTGCAATTATTTGATATCCATGAGAGCAGAGTATTTTTGTGAATTTCTTTAACAAAATATCAAAAGGTTAAACAATAAAGACAATTTTTCACAGCCTTCTTTGCTCATATTTACCAAGAGTGCCAGTATTAGTGGAGGGCACTGTATCTAGCAGGCTTACCTTATATAGTACATACTATACAAAGCATTTTTTTTTTAAATTTAACAATTTAAACCACCTTCTCATTTATTTTACTCTCCTTTATATTTCTATTGATTAAAAAATATTGTGCACTGCTTACCTGTTGATCAAACTTGTTTTCCCCACAGCGACATCACCCACAACTATGACCTTGGCTACGGTGAATCTATTGATAAAATGACAGCATTTTTCAAAACGTATGTGACTACTGTACTGTATATCCAAAGAAAAAACCTATTTTGATCAGAAAGAGAGTTTGTCATGGGACTTACCTCAGTGAGTCTGACCTCTGACATGCATTTTGCACAGTAACATGGAAGTCAGCTTTGGTGTGCACTGCAGCATCTCTGTTAAAATACTAAACAACAGACCAATTAGAAACAGAAAAAGGTTATCTGGTATAAATTAAATGAAATAAACTGAAGAATTAATTTTTTTTAATTATCTGATTAAATAAATACTAAACTCTGTTATTTATTTATTTATTAATTAATTAATTAATTTGTTTATTTATTTATTTATTTATTTATTTATTTATTTATTAGCAACCCAATGACAGCCTAGTTGCTCAGTATTGTATAATATATTATTGTATTAAATGTCATTTTCTTTCTAAATTAATTTGATAAAACAGCACTGTGAAGTCTAAGTCTAATAGTAAAAAGTTTTTAAAACGTGTTATTTAACAAAGAAAAAGGTCTAAACATTGATATGGTGAAGGTTTATATAAAAAAAAAAAACAACAGTTTTTTTTAAGCATTTATGGAAGGAGTCGCCAGTGTCAGTCAGTAAGTTTTCCACTTTGTGGATGTGATTTCATGGATGTTCTACATTTAATTGTAACTATAAAGGATTAGAAAAAATTATAATGTGTTGTTTATTAATAAATTCAAAAATGTAGTGGCTGGCAAATGGCAAACTGCTGTTGCATAAGGGGAGTAAAACACTTCAGAACATGTAAATAAATAAATAAACAAACAGTAGCTCCATTTTGTGTCAGGCCACATCACACCACCCTACTTTGGATTAGTTTCTTAGAACAGCATGTCAATGTGTTTTTTTTTTTCCCCTTACTTAATCAAGGGCAAATGAGTGCACATAAGGAGTGTTAGGATTACCAGTGGGAGCTCACAGATGATCCTGTCTTCTCGTATAGGTGGTAAAGAATTCATACCTGGGCTGCTTGGGACACACAGGACAATAACACAAACAAAATGCATGTAAAATATCAGGGAAGAATTAGCCTTCAAGTGAATTGTAAAAAATTAAATTAAATAAATAATAATAATAATAATGATTACATAATAACATAATGCACATAATGATTAAAATTTTCCCCTCAAATAATTAGAGAACTATTTTATTTTCCCACCCAACAAAATCATTCTTATGAGAAAATTTTTAAATGGCTCCTACTCTACAGAAACTCCAATTTTCCAACGCCAATGCTGTTTTATTAACGAATAACACAATGTACTTTTTAATCCATTAATAGTTACATGGAAGGTCCTCAAAACAAGTTAGTTCCTATCATCTCTTAAATCATAACAGCTATAAACTGCCATTCTCTCATCAGCCTCTTTTTTTTTTCTCACTCTCGACATTAATAAGACATAAAACACAACTTGTCATGTAAGTGAGACACCGGAAAGCACAAAGTGCTCTATCCCGAAGAATTAAAGTTACAGTTTTACCTCTTAGAAAGTGCTCACACCGGAGACTCCTTCCGTAAGTGCTGAAAAGATCTCCTTACAGCAAATTTCACAGTATAAATAAATCGTAAGTACTATAGAAATGATAAAATTATAATGAGTGCATTAATATAAATCTGTGATTTGTTGTGCAGCCAGAACTACTGTCAGAACTGCTGTTATATAAAATGAATCAACATCTTCTGACCAATCAGATACATGAACTGGAAAAGTGCTGTGATATAAGCACAGTTAGGACTGTATAAAGTTTTAAAAGTTCAGAACAGTTGAAAATATAATGAGGAGGATTGTAAGGGTGGCCACATAAACACCAAAAAAGAATTGCATACAAGAAAAAAAATAAACTGTGGTGGTGGATGGTTGATATTCTGGGGCTGTACCCAAACCTGGTCACATCTGTTTAGAGGTTAAGTCCTGGCTAATTACTTACCTATAACACTTAACTAAACATTCACAAATACTTAACTGATGCTTTCATAATGATGAATTAATCCTTAGGGCATCAGGAAATAACGAAGCATAAACTGAGTAATATTAATAATGGTAATAGTTAAGTATTAACATCTTAACTCATTTTGCTTCATTATTTCCTGAAGCCTTAAGGCTTAGTGCATGAATTAATTCATCAGTATCAAAGCATTAGTTAAATATTAATATATGATTACTTATGTTACCATTAATCCATAAGCAAAATGATGACCCCAAATATACCCCCAGATCAAAAAAACAAAACAAAAAACAATAATTTGCAATGACCAGCCACATCTCTATTTGAAGCTGAGTGAAAGTCTGTGGTGTGAAATAAAGAGAACAGTCCAGATGCACATCTTAAGAACTTTAAGGAGTTTAAAATGTTCTGCATGGAGAATCAGGCCAAGGACCGATATTGTTAGACATTACAGGAAGAGACTCAGTGCTGAGTAAAAGAATATACTATACATATGCATATGTTTAAGCTTAAGACACCACTCATTGCATGCATTATTTATGTGAAATATCTTTTTTTTCAATTTTCATGAAATGTTCCAACAATTCTGGAGTTTATTATATATTATACAAAATAAATCAAGTGCAACTTTTTTACTTATTCCACATTATTGTGTAATGCTTATTTCAGGTCTCTTCATTTACAGCTTAACAGACTACTTTTAAGAACTATTATTATTATCCATTCCATATCGCTTATCCTACAAAGGGTTGTGGGGAGCCTGTCCCAGGGAATTCAGGGAACAAGGCAGGGGACACCCTGGACAGGGTTTCAACCCATCACAGGGCACAATCACACACTACGGACAACGTAGCCTACAACGCGGGTCTTCGGACTGGGGGAGTAGACCCCCGAAGCATGGGGAGAACGTGAAAACTCCGCACACACAGGAGGTGGGATTCAAACCCCCAACCCTGGAGGCGTGAGGCAAACATGCTGACCACTTAGCCACCATGCCACTATTATTATTATTATTATTATTATTATTATTAATAATAATAATAATATTATTATTATTATTATTATTATTATTATTATTATTATTATTATTATTATTATTAAAGGGTTTCTTTGGATGGAAAGTTCAGAAATTAAAAATATATTTATATTATTATAAATATTAATGCACACCCAAAATCTTACTGTACACATTTAAACAATAAGCTTATTTATTTATTTATTTTTAATAGTTAGTAAAAATGTTTCCTCAGGGGGTCTGCGAGTTTTTTTTTTAATTATTATTTTATTTATTTATTTTTTTTTTATTATTATTATTTTTTTTTTTTTTTTTACAGTTTAAGGGGTCCCTGACTGTAACTCCTGGCCTATAGTATGAACACATTATATTTAAAACAACATTAATCTCACCATAAACACCATCACCATAAACAAAACTAAGGAACTAAGCATTGTATATTCATGAATTTACAGAAAATGTATTAAATCTTATCTTTACTATTTTTCCTTTACTATTATAATAGCCTAATAAAAAAAAAACTCAGGTAAAATGCACAAAAGGCATAACCAAATTCTACATTCATCCTGCCACCAAATAAACAGGCAAAATTGATACATACCAGAAAATGTGCAGTATAATAAGCCTACTTCAAGTTTTATGAATTATAAAAGCCCACAAGAGTCCGTTATTCTCTCTCCTCTCGCAGTGATACATACAAGTCAAGATATTTCTTTAAATATTATAGAAACTAATTTTAACTAACTTGAACGGCAACATTCCCGCAACCAGTTTCAGATCAAATGCGCTTTGTGCTAATCATCCAACCCTGCCTTCTGCTGGCGACCATTAGTACTACAGAATTAAAAAACATTACCCATAAAGCACCGCTATCTTCTCGCGATAAGTGCGCACTGCCGAACCCCTGCACAATAGACCAGGAAAACCCTCCGTTCTTCCTTTCTCAACATGGCCCCGAAGGCGAAGAAGGAAGGTGCGCAAGTTTTTATGAATTATTCTGTAAAAACAAGTATTATTCGAAAGATTTTGATCTTAATATTTGTCTGGGTGGTTATTGACACAGTTATGTTTGCATATGTTACTGTTTGGGGTCATTTAGACAACGGTAATGCTGTTTATAATCTCATGAAATGTCGCACGGCTGAAAACGTCCGCTGTACAGAGGCACACGTTAGCTTAGCTGGCTCATAGTTAGGTTCTAAATGGCTAGCTCTAGTCACGTCATGCTCTTGAGCCATCGTGGTAGATAGCGATCATGAAAATGTACTGTAATGTATGTTGATTTTCATGCGATTTGTTCGAGTTGAACATACAAGTAGATACTTGTACACTTGTAGAAACACTTAACATTACTTTGGTTAGCCGGATGCTACTCTGAGGTAATCACATGTGAATGAGAGGCAATGCTAATGGTGTGTTCTCAACACACAAACGTTAAAAAGTGTTACCAAGCACGATCGTTTTGGTGTATTTCTCGGTTAAATATTTGAATCATTTTGGCTTGTTGACCCGTCTTATTGAAGGACTTGAAGTCCCCAAAGCTGGGTGCTTGTTACCTGTATAGGAAAGGATTCTTCCAGACTTATACAAGTGTGAAATGTCAGTAGATGTTTGGGAATAATGATTGCTGTTCTGTTGTAAAACACCAAGACAGTGTTTAAAAGACCTTGTGAGCAGTAGAAATTTTTACAGAACAAAATTCTACATTATTTTCCCAAACGTTTGTACACTTTATCAGGTCTGTGTTTCTTTGTTTCATATGACACCTTGTCCAGACCAGTGTTTAAATTCAGGACATGTTTGGGGGGAATCATGGATATTTTCTTGTAACACGTTACAGCTCCCAGCAGTTGTCTTTGGACATTGCCTTACAGCAGAATATCCATCATTTGCCCTGGAACAGTGGAAGTTCAAAAAAAGTTTGGGAACAATTTTAGATATTTTGTTGACCGGTTGGATGAGATCACTCCTCAGTTCTGGCCATGCGTTCACTAAATATATTTTTGTATGGATTCGTCTCCGCTATATAATACTGCTTTGTTTTCAATTTGTTGGCTTTCCTTACTCCTTTCCACAGTTGTCCCAGCCAAGACTGAGGCCAAGTCGAAGGCTCTGAAGGCCAAGAAGGCCGTGCTGAAGGGAGTGCACAGCCACAGGAAGAAGAAGATCAGGACCAGCCCTACTTTCCGCAGGCCCAAGACTCTGCGCCTGAGGAGGCAGCCCAAGTACCCCAGGAAGAGCGCACCACGCAGGAACAAGTGAGTTTACTGACAGAAAAAGGGGGCAAAGTCATTGCATATTGCTTGATCAGGAGTGGAAAAGTCAAATCCATTTGATGGTCTGGAAAAACGCAAGTTACTAAGCAAAATAGCAAAATCCCGGTAGTTAACAGACACACCTTAATTTAAATCTACATCAAGCAAGTCAGATAACCGGGTACATAAATAAGTTGCACAGTTGTGCAGCAGAATTGAACTTATTACACTTCACTGAGCCAGATTATTACATAATCATAACTTAAATATACATACTGAAAGTTAATGATGCATAATACTAGAAATTTTATACTTTTTTCAAGCACATGGAAAGTTGAATGTAAAATTTTTTTACTTCAAATAAATGGAGTTAAACAAGATAAAATACCAGTTTGCTGTTGTATAAGTACACAGCATGATTTAGTGTAGCTTAGTGTGTTTTTATTTCTTTTTGTTTTGTTTTTTTGTTTAAGAATTGTCGTACTGTATAACTACGGTGTGATACGTTTCACTTCTGTTTAAAATGTACATTTAATTTCTTGTTTTGGGCTTGTTAGCCTGTACAGATTAATGTCAGTTTGTTGAAATACTGATTCACGAATGTTAGAAACTAATTAGAATGAGATTTTTTTTATTTATTTATTTATTTATTTTTTTAACAACACTCGGACGACGACCCCGAATGGTTTCTCCCTGCCAAAACCTCCCTTTAGGATTGCAGAGGCTTTTCTGCATATTTTGGATGCAAATGATGGGAATTGCGATCAAAGCATGACATTTTATGATTACAGCTTTTTGAATACTGATGCATCCTCATATCTCTTATTACGTAGTGTGGTGTTTGTTGGTTTAATTCCTGGCAGCGTGTCTGTAACAGTCTCGTTTCTGATGTCCTCGTACACGTTCAGGTTGGACCACTATGCCATCATTAAGTTCCCCCTGACCACCGAGTCAGCCATGAAGAAGATCGAGGACAACAACACTCTGGTCTTCATCGTTGACGTCAAGGCCAACAAGCACCAGATCAAGCATGCCGTCAAGAAACTGTACGACATCGATGTGGCCAAAGTCAACACGCTCATCAGGTGCAGCTTCAGCCGTTTTGGTTTCTAATTTTCTGGCTCCTTCTGTGTAATGATGTAAACCAATGAATAACTCTGATCTCTGATGTTGTCAAAGGAACCACAGGAAGTGTTGTATTTATGGATTTGTGATGGGTGAAATATTCTAAAGGTATTTGTGTTGTTTAGGCCCGACGGTGAAAAGAAGGCGTACGTTCGTCTGGCACCAGATTACGATGCACTGGATGTTGCCAACAAAGTAAGTGGTCCTAACTGTTAAGACATGTGGGATATGAAATAAACTGAATTCATCTAAAAGAAAGGATAAAATAAGTTACTAATAGTACACAGATGAATAAACATTCACTCTGATGTCGTCTTCGTGACCTATGTAGTGCACGAAAGAAGTGCTTAAATGGTAAATAAAATGTGTAATATTAAATAACTTAAAAAAACTAAGTATATTGGGAATTTGCATACCTATTAATTGGTTTATTTTGATAAACCAATTAAAATCTCACAGCATTCACACAGACCTAATGCTTGCACTCATGCTTTCCTTACTTATATTGCCTAAATGTGTCATAGTTCCTGGTTCCTGGGAAATACAAAGTTATTAAGGTTATATCCTGGAAGGATTTCATCCTTAGATGTTTTTCAGTGGAAGAATTTGTCTTGCACTGGTGCTCACTATCATGTTTGAGCAGAAAACGAGTCACAGAATACTGAGTTTGATTGACTTGAGCATATGATGTCATCATTTCTGACTGAATGAATTCTGATGCATTCAAAGGAACCACTGATGCTCCAGACTGTTTACGTTTTCCTGCACGCTGCAATTTCATCAAGGTTCATGTGTAATTTATTTATTTCGTTTTTTCCTCTTACAGATTGGCATCATCTAAACTGCTCTTGGTGATGTGTACAGAAGAATAAATGTTTGTAAAAACATATACAGTGTTTTATTTATTGACTCCTGTTGTGTATTAATTGAATGCGTTTTAAAATGTTCTTAAATTGGGGATCTGGGTTGATATTTCATAAAAACGGGAATGCAAAGGCACAATGCCTATTTACTTCAGTGTATTTTGAGAGCACAGTTTATCCCTTTAATCACACATCTGAGGTTAGTGCTTTTTTCCAATAGTAAAGATTGGGCTAAATTTACAACTTTTATTTAAAATATTTGTAAAACTTTAAATGAAACTAAGACTTAACCCTACTATAAAAATGCATAGTCAGAAGTTACTGGTCGTAACACTGCACACGGTGGTCGTTACCATAACGGTGGTATTGTTTATCATGTTTAAGAATCCACAGGACATTTTTGAGCAAACACAATCAACAGCAGTGATCAGTGTGATGTTGCACTAAAAAAATACACTACAAATGTAGTATTGATACTACAATATCACCATTTTCAACATGCACTGCATTGCCATGGTGACCACTTTGTGTCTCTGGGTTCATTTTGGGAGTAAGGTGTTTGGGTAGGTAGCTGATTGTAATAAACTCATCCAGCAAGTGATGTAAGACCAAATGTTCTTTAACATCCTGATTTTGAGCAAATTGTAGAGAAGTGCATGTGTCCTTGAAAGTTTGAAAATGGGGCCATACTAAAGGGAAATGTTACTGTAAAGGCAAAAATCATAAAACAATGAAGGGTAATTATTGGGAATCATTTCAAATATATAATTTATTAGCAGCACATGTCTGTATGTATATAAAATGGAAGTTAGTGGTTCAAGTGTATGATGTTTGTGCAGGTTAGGAAAGCGCAATAATGAAGTTTCTTAATTTTATTTAGAACTTGTCGTCTCAATGCATCCTCCTTTACACACACAAGTACTTATTAAAATAATACTTAAAAATCTAAAATCAAAATACCCAGAATAAATTATTTAATTGTTCGATATCAAGTGTGCCTTAACCCCTGTGTAATGGCCAAGTTGCATTAGATTACATTTAAAATGTAGAATTTTCTATTTTGAGGGTTCACTAGTGTGGTGTCGTCACACTAATTACTGCACTGGAGGGCAGCAGATACTTAAAACGTGTTCTCTGGCGAGCGTCAGAGCCATTCTTACCTCTCAGGTTTCAGATTGGATGTCTGCTGTTATGAAGACCTGAGACTTCTACACTTTTAAAATGAGAATGTAATATGAATTTTGAACAGCTTGAATTATAATATTTTTTAAATGCTTGATTAAGCTTATTTGAGTTCAACTCAATTTCAGGCCTTTTTATTTCAACCCAAAATAGATAAATAGTTTTATGAGGGATTGCAGAATACACTTTTCATGGATTTTTCAGTTGCATCTAATGGACCTGCATTGATGGATATGATAGGAAGTCAGCAAAATGAATTTTAATGTTTCATACTGCAGAGTAAGTCAGTGTTTATCCCGTAAAGACAAATCACATTGGATGTGATTATATGTGGTCAGGGACTCCACTGGGCATGAACCGGGAATTCACCCTGGATGGGATGCTAATCCACAGCAGGGACCCTGCAGTCCACATACCGGCATGATTGTGGGAGGACACCCATAAGAGCATGGGGAGAAAAACTCCAAACAGTCAGCCTGAGGTCAGGATCAAGATAAAAATAAAAACACAGCCTCTACATGTGAAAAGTCCACATTTAAAAAATATGTAAAACACGTGTAAAATTCACATGTGAAGTTTGTGATTTGTCTGCAAGGGAAAAAGTGTTACAGTGAAAACCTTAAACTAGACTCCAGTGTGAAATTCAGAGGTTCTCTTTGTGACTTCAAATGGATGTTTGGTATTCTGAATATTTCCCTTTGGCATTTCAGTCCTGGGCAAATTTGCGGACGCCGTTTGATTGGCTGTGCTTTGAGAAGAAATCTGCTCGTAGTAGACGGTAGAAATAAACGAGCATCATGATGTTCATGAGCATCATAGATGCCAGGAAATACCCAGCAAGATCCAACCAAGAGTAGTTAACCAGGATGTACCATGTCAGGTAGAACTGTGCTCCCAGACGAAAGCTGATGTACGTTGTGACATTGACAAGTTTGTTAATGGTGTAGAGGAGTGAATCTTTGGCCACTTCTGCCATTTTGAGCATAAGCCGTGAATGCAGAAATACACTGTTCACTTCGACAAACAGAGCCACCACAGCGCCGGCCACATAGTGACTTGTGAGAAGAGCGTACAGGAAAGTCCATATCACCTGCAATGCGAAGATTTTGGAGAAATGTAAAGTACACAATATGATCAAAGTATGTGGACACCTGACCATCACACCCAGATGTGGTTCTTCCCCAAACTATTGCCACAAAGTATGACACACACAATTGTATAGGATGTCTTTGTATACTGTAGCATTACAATTTTCCTTTACTGGAACAAAAGGGGCCCAAACATGTTCCAACATGACAATGCCCAAAGTGAGGTCCATGAAGACATGTTTTGCCAAGCCTGAAGTGGAAGAATTCCAGTGGCCTGTACAGAGCCCTGACCTCAACCCCACTGAACATCTTTGGGATGAACTGGAACGCCGACTGCACACCACGTCTTCTCACTTGACGTCACTCCCTGACCTGACTAATGCTCTTGTGACTGAATGAGAAAATCCCCACAGCCACACTCAAAAATCTAGTGGAAAACCTTCCCACATTTGGAATAGGATGTTCAAAAAGCACATGAGTGTGATGGTTGTGTCAACATAATTTTGGTCATGTAGGGCATGTCTTTATCAAAATGTCTTTAAGACAATGAAAAATATATTAATATAGTTGTGTCCAAACTTTTGAACAGGAAGATTACAGTGGGGGAAAAAGTATTTGATCCCCTGCTGATTTTGTACGTTTGCCCACTGACAAAGAAATTATCAGTCTATGATTTTAATGGTAGGTGTATTTTAACAGTGAGAGACAGAATAACAACAAAAAAAATCCAGAAAAACGCATTTCACAAAAAGTTATAAATTGATTTGCATTTTAATGAGTACTTGGTGGCAAAACCCTTGTTGGCTATCACAGAGGTCAGACGTTTCTTGTAGTTGACCACAAGGTTTGCACACATCTCAGGAGGGATTTTGTCCCACTCCTCTTTGCAGATCCTCTCCAAGTCATTAAGGTCATTTTCAATGCCCTGGCTGAGGGAAGGAGGTTCTCACCCAAGATTTGACGGTACATGGCCCCATCCATCGTCCCTTTGATGCGGTGCGGTTGTCCTGTCCCCTTAGCAGAAAAACACCCCCAAAGCATAATGTTCCCACCTTCATGTTTGACGGTGGGGATGGTGTTATGACTTGGGGTCATAGGCAGCATTCCTCCTCCTCCAAACATGGCGAGTTGAGTTGATGCCAAAGAGATCTGACCACACCTGACCACAACACTTTCACCCAGTTCTCCTCTGAATCATTCAGGCAAACTTCAGATGGGCCTGTACATGTGCTTTCTTGAGCAGGAGGACCTTGCAGGCGCTGCATTATTTCAGTCCTTCATGGCGTAGTGTGTTACCAGTTGTTTTCTTGGTGACTATGGTCCCAGCTGCCTTGAGATCATTAACAAGATCCTCCCGTGTAGTTCTGGGCTGATTCCTCACCGTTCTCATGATCATTGAAACTCCACGAGGTGAGATCTTGCATGGATCCCCAGACTGAGAAAGACTGATAGTTTCTTCCATTTGCGAATAATCGCACCAACTGTTGTCACCTTCTCACCAAGCTGCTTGGCGATGGTCTTGTAGCCCATTCCAGCCTTGTGTAGGTCTACAATCTTGTCCCTGACATCCTTGGGCAGCTCTTTGGTCTTGGCCATGGTGGAGAGTTGGGAATCTGATTGATTGATTGCTTCTGTGGACAGGTGTCTTTTTACAGGTAACAAACTGAGATTAGGAGCACTCCCTTTAAGAGAGTGCTCCTAATGTCAACTTGTTACCTGTGTAAAAGACACCTGGGAGCCAGAAATCTTCCTGATTGATAGGGGATCAAATACTTATTTCCCTCATTAAAATGCAAATCAATTTATAACTTTTTTGAAATGTGTTTTTCTGGATTTTTTTGTTGTTATTCTGTCTCTCACTGTTAAAATACACCTACCATTAAAATTATAGACTGATCATTTCTTTGTCAGTGGGCAAACGTACAAAATCAGCAGGGGATCAAATACTTTTTCCCCCACTGTATATTGTATCGGATTTTGTATCGTATTGTATTGATTTACCAGCACATGATGAAACAGAAACTCCCATGATTCTCGTGCATACCCACTGAAGATGATGTCTCCAGCATCCTGGATGAAATACCCTGACAAAAAAAAAAAAGTTCAGAGTTTAGAGTGCAAAGGGAAGAATTTTTCAGACTCCAGTTATAGGTTGGGTTGATGATAATTTTATACATTCCTTTATTAATAACTTTTATTCTGGTCAGGGTCACAGTAGATACGGAGCTATGCCTGGAACACTGGGCATGAGGCGGGAATACACCCTGGATGGGACTGGATAATAACTGGTAGCGATGAGTTTCGGATAGGGTCTGACTTTTTATCTTAGTTTAATTAATTATCTTTTTTATAATTATGTAAGAGAGGTTTCCAGTTCAAACCTCAAGCATTATCATCCAAATACAGTGTGTCCCAAAAGTCCCCATACATAGGAGAAATTAACACTTTAGCAAAATGTCATTTAGATTATGTATATTTTTTCAGACAGACTTTAAGAATGCCTTTGACAAAAGAAGAATGTATTGAAATCATTCTCATGGCTGAATCGGAAAGCTGTTGCAAGGTTGCGATGGACTTTAACAGGAAACATTGCAAGCACATCACATATGAAACTGTTGCCAGACTGGGAGCCATAGCTGGGAGAGATGACTCCCTGTGTGTTTACGAAGAAATGACAGTCATGTAGAGGACACCCTGGAGTATATCAAATAGATTATAGGTATAGGTTCACATTAAGCAAGGGAAAGTGATCAGTGATTTACAGTTCTTTTATTACTTGTACTTGGGAATTGGAAAATGGAATAGAGCAATAGTAAGGACTGACGTCTGTTAGATATTTTCTCTCTGCACTGTAAAATGGCCTCAGGAGACTCAGCAGGTTAAATAATTGCCTTGCATTGCTTGCTGTAAGACAATAAGGTGGTGCAGCAGGTAGTCTCATAGCTCCAGGGTTCCCTGTTTGATCCTAAACTCAGGGTACTGCCTGCATGAAGTTTGACTGCATGATGTTCCTCCAGGTTTCCTTCCACCTTCCAAAAACGTGTATGCATGGTGCTCTGTGATGGACTGGCATCCCATCCAGGGTGTATTCCCACCTAGCTCCAAGTGTTCCTGGGAAAGGCTCCATTGACCATGATCAAAATAAAGCGGTTACTGAAGATGAATGAATGTTTGGTGTAACTGAATGAATTTAATAAGGCACTGTTTAGCAGACCCAGACAGGATGGAGTTTAATTAAACAGGTTACCTCGAAGGAAGCTAAGATAAAACACATTTATCATAGTCTTGTATCAGCAAAATTCAGCCCACCAAACTGGATTTTCAAGATGTGATGTTTAGTTGAAGTGAGAACGTTGAAGGTAGGCAAGTCCATGGGAGAGACAAAACCTTCTCAAGTTCATTTCTTTGGGTCAGGAAGAAAGTCAAATACTTGTTCAAAATCTGGCAGAATTGTCTAGCACCAAAGTCCGTGCTTTGGACTTTAACTGAAGTCGTATTGTGAGAATGTTTTTGTAGTCACATGAAAAACACAAAGCATGGTGTGATAGACAGCAGGGATTTTTTTAATGCTTTTGCCACAAGGTACTGGAGACATTATGTTTTCGTGTAGTCTGTGCATGATTTGGAATTGTATATTAGGTATTTTTCCCCTCAAGTCCGAGCCTTAATTAGAAATATGTGTAGGTGACTAAGAAAATGTTTTAAATGAACGAAGTAAGCAGTGGAACTTAATGACGTGACACCAAATTTTGTTTGTCAAACAGAAAAAAAGTTTCAAGCCAACGTCCTTATTGTACATTTTTTGAGCCTTTTGGCAAAACATAGGTTACTATGCTGATTGATAGTGGTCAGCTGTAATATGTAGCAGCAGTGTGTGACATAGTGTACAATGTTCGAGAAAAAGAAGATGACCGACCTGTTGACACGACGACAAGCAGATATGAGCCAGGCGTGAAGGACGAGTGGATCTCATACACCATCATGGGATACTGAAAAACACTGAGCATACCAACAAGAAGACAAACAAGCACTGATGAGAAATGATATAAAGGCACTTCCGTGAGTAACAAAACACATCTCCTTTGAACATCTTTCAAAAATATGGTGTTGGGATTTTTTCATGCTTTTTACACAGGGGCATTGTTATGCTGGAACAGGTTTGGGCCCCTTCATTCCACTGAAGGGAAATGGTTATGCTACAGCATACAAAGACATTCTATCAGTCTGTGCAGGATTTCGCAGGGTTTTTTGTGATTGTTGCGGCCAAAAATGCTTGCTTTTGCTGCGGCTTTTTTCAAAATTTGCAGAGTTTTGTGTGCTTTTTGCAGAAAACTACCTGAATTGCGAAACTGAAATTGCACGAAATAGTTTTGCACAGTCCTTTGCAGTGATGTTTGTTGGTAATTGAGACCTTTTAGCTGTACTCATGTTCAACGCACGTGAATCGAAGAGGGCTTTGACTGGCGCTGTGATGACGTCACATGATGCGTCTTGGCCCAACTGTGCGGAAAATCTGTGGTAATTTGACAAAATTGCAAGCTCCTCCGAATATCGCAAAGTTTGCTTGATTTTGCGTTAATTTCTGCGGTCACAAAACCGCAAAATCTAGAAGGGACTGTTCTATACAATACAAGCTTGACAAAATCACTTCAAGTCTGTTCAAGCTGCTTGACTTTGGCATGACAAATAATTTAATATTTGTATTGCCAAAGCTTGTGTTACAAAACATTAGTTCACAGTTGGTTTACAGTTCTCACAACAAAAAAGAATTTTACAGCTTTTATTTAAAAAACTAAAAGCACCAAAGTGCTTTGTTTTGGTTACTGAAGTTGAGGTTAAGCTTGTACATCTCATTTAGGATGCCATCAGGTCCGCATGTTTTTAAAAAAAAAAAAATTTCTGTTTATTTTTCACCAATTTCAGACTTCTGTTCAGTAATTAAGAAGTGTTCTTCCTCTGAGAATTTGAGTTCAATTCAATATTCTTAAAAGGTGCTTTAAATGGTGCATGCAAATATCTCCATTTTGGATCTATATCGTGTTTAAACAGTTGCTGTGCTACCTGGGCAAACACTCAACTGCTCCAGTTTCTCATTCATTCTTACGAAACATTCCCACCCTCTGCCTGTCTGACACGTTTTTCTAGTTTCTGTATTTTGTGGAATCTTCAACTGTAAACACAACACACATAATTAACTATACGTTCAGGCATTGTATACTTTCTATACATTGTATTGAGCATTTACCATGTTAGACCCTTGATTGTAGTTTCATTCAGAAGTTATCAGTATTACTTTAGTCTAAAATGACATTACATAAGTTGAGAGTTTATGTTTTGTGATAAGTTATCAGAAATCTGTGCATGTCTAAGGCGTTGCAGCTTGTCATTTCTCACACAGGCAAATTTTTGTGAGCCACAATATTGTATTCAGCAGAACATCACTCACCAGAAAATGGACCAGGTGCCGGTCAGGAGAGAGTGGACGAGTGACACAGAGAGATTCTTCCATTTATAGTTCTTCCATGGATCACGGCTAACAACATGGGGTCTGGGCAGAAGCTTCAGCAGTGTGTGGAGCAGCCTGAAGGCCAGCGAGCTGCAGAATACATATAGGACAGGCCGACGCTGCACCTCCTTCAACCAGCCATCCATCCTCTGCTCCTGCTCTATTACTTACCTGCCTCACACGCTCTCTCGGCTGACTTTCCCTTACGTTTGGCTGCTTTCCTTTTTTTGTGTCTCCTATTCAGCTACATAAGGTGATTATCTGTTTGGATAATAAGTGCAGTTTTTCTCTTTTAGTTTCTGATAAAATTGGAAGAGTCTGGCATTCTTCTGCAACTCTTTTCTTCTTCCTCTCTTCTTCTCTCTCACCCACACGCTGTGGCTTAACAATGGGCGTGTGTATGTCTCAATCTCTGTTTGCTAAGCAGTGATTGGCTGAGGAAGAATGAGCTAGCAAGATTGCTGCTACAGGAAATGTTGGTCATACCTCTCCCTTTTTTTTCTCCTCAAATCCTGCATGTGTGATCCAGTAATACAGTTAAACTTGTCTGACTCCTATAGAGTGAGTGAGAGAGAGAGAGAGAGAGAGAGAGAGAGCGCAACAGATAGAATACAATAAATCAGAAATCATATTGCTGATCCATTTGAATGGACCATTCAGTTGGAAATAAATTAAACCATACAGCTGGTTCTCCCAGTCATATTTACTCTTGCTCTGCCGTCACTTGCTTTTTCATTCCATATTTTCTATGGCTTAATTTGTTGGCTTAACTTATTACAACTGGGTGCAAATCCTTTGTTTTCGGGTCTCAACAAAATTCCAGTTTGGGTGCTAACTTTATCTTCCTTGTTTACGTTTTAGGGGTAAGTCAGAACTGGTTCTGCCCCTACACTCAGAGCAGCTTATTGACACTTCACCCCTTACTGACACACAATTCAGTGCTAACATGATACTGCATATACAGTATTGTGCAAAAGTTTTAGGCAGGTGTGAAAAAATGCCTAAATCCACAGAAGAACTGTGGTTAGTTCTCCAAGATGTTTGGGCCAACCTACCTGCCGAGTTCCTTCAAAAACTGTGTGCAAGTGTACCTAGAAGAATTGATGAATTGATGCTATTTTGAAGGCAAAGGGTGGTCACACCAAATATTGATTTGATGTAGATTTTTCTTCTGTTCACTCACTTTGCATTTTGTTAATTGATAAATATAAACTATTAACGTGTCTATTTTTGAAAGCATTCTTACTTTACAGCATTTTTTCCCACCTGTATAAAACTTTTGCACACTACTGTACATCACCTTACAAACCATGTGCCATTATAAATATTAAGACCGAACTGCTAAGTAGAAAATTCGATGGCTAACCCAAGTGTGACATATCAGTTATTTCAACAATTTTTCTAAAGGGTATATACGCAAAAAATTATCTCATTCATTCCAAGTCTTCTAACATATCAGTCATGACTCAAGGTGTTCTGTTAATACTGTGGAACTTTAATTTAATGATCAACTCTTTCACTTATGTTAATATCAATTTCCTTGGCTAGCACTATTTCTATCTGATTTGGCATTATGATGCTCACTGGATCTCACCATTCCGCTGTGACTTGGAAACCAGGCATGTGAACAGAGTCTCATCAGCGAAGGTAAAATTACTGATTTTATTTGCACATCATAAACAGAATGTATGACTACATCAAAAATACCCTTCACTCAAAGA